>NMRB01000005.1:601542-614812 GCA_002633025.1 Notospermus geniculatus | reverse complement strand
TCCCCTCCCCCCCCCCCCGGCTCAACCATCCTGAGCCAGCTGGGTTGAGAGCCACATATAATGGGTTCATTAAATAGGCCTAGGCTTCTTAGGCTACCATAAAAATGAGCAAATCCAAAATGATTTTCACTGAGAGTCGACATAGGCCTACTGGCTGAACCATCCTGAGCCAGCCCTGGGATGAGAGCCATAAAACTGGCTCAACCATCCTGAGCCAATGAGTTAAGAGCCATTACTGGCTCAAAACACTGGCTAAATGGTTGAGCCACCTGGCTCAGTGGTTGAGCAAGCATATGACATGTTTGAGCCACTGCTGGCTAAGAGTTGAGCCACTTTGTGGCTCAACATCAGTGAAAGTGGCACAATATGAGCCAAAATTGGCTTAAACCCGGCTCAAATTGAAATTGGCTCAGTATGAGCCAGAAATGGCTCGTATTGAGCCAAAATTATTTCCAGTGTAGAGGCGTAGCCTTAGGCCTACTATACTAGGCCTTGAACTACTGAGACTGAGTCTGTGAATTGACGACTTATTTTTAGCGCCTTTTGCTCTAGCCTGCCTGCCTCTCTCTGGGCTTACTAACCGTGATGATGGGCGTATATCGGCCACGACCATTTGAAGTGGAAATTATTCTCAATTTTAATGAGCTGTGAGGTCCTCCTGTGCGCTGCTGACACCAAGCGGTAACAACTGGTAACAACCACAGGAGGTTGGCTCAACCGAGGATGGCCCCTCACAGCTGTTTGAGCCTCCATCGAGAGAACTGATCACCCTCTTGTCATTTACTAACCAATGTTCGAGTAATACCGCGTCATTTTCTGAGACTTATGTAAGAACAAGGCACAGGTCTTGAATTCCTCTACAAATGAAATGAGCTCTCAAAAAACAGAAAATTCACAAACGTGATCGAGTTTGTATGAATATATCGTGGATTGGTAGTTATTCAGCTAGGATATTGTATTTCCTCCGCTAGCGATGTAGTGCTGATAACTAGAAATGAAATTAGTCACAAAACTACTCATCAAACTAAAACTATATCTAGGCCGATATGGTGGTATGGTGTGTTACGTCAGCATGATATTGTATTCAGTGTGATATATGACTTATTGAGAATTAGAAAATCTAAGTGAAAAACATGTAGGCCTAGGCCTAGTGTCAAGAATGTTGAATAAAGAAAAGGCTGATAAGTTGAATAAGGAGACGAACAAGGAGATGAAAGTTGAATTTAGGAGAAGGCTCTGAAAGGGTTAAAATTTGACCCTCCCGAATAAGGAGACGAAGGAGATGAAAGTTTAAGGAGAAGGCTCTGAAAGGGTTAAATTTGACCGTCCCGAATAAGGAGACGAATAAAAGGAAAAAGGAATAAGTAGACAACTTCACCATTCGAATAAGGAAAAAGGAATAAAGTATACCCCTAGAACTTTTCATGCTATACTATACCATTTGAACCAAATTTTATCGTGATAGCACCATGAGGCATTGAAACTAATTAAAGGTTCACAGTAGGCCGACGTGAGAAAATATGCGATTACACCCAGGTGGGGCAGAACCCCCCCCCCNTCAAACTCCCTTTGCGTTGTCGTATCCGCAAAAATAGGGGCAAACGGACTGAAAACGGACCGGTAAGGCGGGGCACTCAGTCAAGTAGGCTACTGCGAATCTCAGCGACAATCGAGGTGGAGAAGATGATTCCCGGAATAAGAAAAAATCTTCAGATGTCAAAATGAATAGAAATGATTAATTGGGATTTAACTTACGCCCAAGTGTCCGCTCAATGGAGATGGACTCAAGCCAGGAGGCTCTCACGGACTGTGTGCGGCATTGACGGAAAATAGGGTGTGAGCAAAAGAAAGTCCGGGAAGCACTCTTGGTCATTTGACGTAAAGCCCAGGTCACACGCTGTGGCGACTTAGGAGGGCGAATCCCCGCGAACTAGAATGAAATGGTCCATGGACCATGTGCGCACCCCTTTGGTCATAATAGTGTAATGACAAAGAGAGGCATGCACATGGTCCATGGACCATTTCATTCTTGTTCGCGGAGTGTGAAGTTTATGGCCGCCGATGAAAATGGTTTGGGCGGGAAAAGTATAATAATCGGCGAAGCGACGCCATGCACGGCACACTCTGAAGACATGGGAGGGCCAAAATCGTGCGACCACCCGACCCGCGACGAGACGAGACTGGCGACCACGACGTCGCAGGATCGCTCGCCGACACCACACAAAATTTGCGACCGAAATTTCATGACTCCGCCGAGCTTCCGCAAACGACTGACGACCTGAAGCGACTGAAGCCGCCGACTATTGTGGAGTCGCATCGGAATCGTTTGCGGATGAAAGTTAGTCTTCGTTTTTGTATCGGTCGACTAGTTGGCTTTTGCGACCAAAAATTAAACATGTTGAATTTTTGGTGTCTTCATGATGCGATCGAAATTATTTGGTCTCCGTTGGCCGCTGAAACCGGATCGCCCAGTGCAACAATATCGCGCAAACAATGTGACGACCACTCAAGCGATCATATATGAGACGAGATAGGCCTACGTACGATTAATCGGGCGACCACACCAGTGACGGAATCTGCCGCTGACTAGACGGACAAATTCTGCAGAGCAATCGGAAAGACAGTCTCCTAAAAATCGCACGAAAAATCTAAGGTGTGCGCCATGCTTTACGTGACATTCGGGAGTTTTCGCAAAAAAACCCCGAAACACCAAACCCATTGTTCGATGCCACGAAGAGAGCACCGGGTAGACGTTCGCGTCGGTGTTTGGGGGCTTTGCGAAAACTCTCTATCAGTGCGATCCTTGAGCGGCGAATCCACTGACGCGATTTTGGCTTGAGACGAGGTTGCGATCCCTTAAGCGGGTGATCCACTGTGGCGATTTTTGGCTTGAGACGCGGTTGCGTTCCCTTGCGGTTACCATATAAGGACTTCCGATTGCCATATAAGGCGATCGCCAGGCACCGCAACCCTGTCTCAAGCCCAAATCGCGACAGTGGATTCGCCGCTTTACGATCAGCCTTCTTATACCGCATCGCGTCGCACCGTGCTGCGTGAAGTCTTGTTATTTTCCGTCGCTGTGCTTCCAAATTATGGAAACAATCCGGCGCGAATCGCACCGCGCCTGCAGTGTATCCCTGATAATATCAAAATGGAGTTTTGGTCTTCAAACTTGCGCGTGGTGGCGTTGGTTGTCTGCGATTCGTTGCATATTGCCCTCTTTCTCCCCACCACGGCATCGACTGAACCCTGCACTGACGGGATTTGCATGGCGAAGACACTGTGATTTCACAGACGATGGTGCATCGGACACGGACGTATCATAGTCAAAAGATAAACACCCAACAGTTACTCATTTTTCTTGATATATTTTTGTCAAATATCAATCCCTCCAGTGGAACCCCCCTATCAAGGACACCTTTGGGACTGACAGTCCTGAATGAGAGGTGAGAAATGACCTGTTCAGGACTACACTTAGGTCAGGTTTCCTTTGAGAGGTTCTCCTGGCAGAGGTGCCCAGTTCAGGACTACACTTAGGTCAGGTTTCCTTTGCGAGGTTCTCCTGGCAGAGGTGCCCAGTTTAGAACTACACTTAGATCACGTTTCCTTTGAGAGGTTTTCCTGGCAGAGGTTCCAGTGTACATTTTACATTTAGGCCTACAGCTGCAGTGGAATACTAGCCATTTCTCTCTTGTATTTTCTGTACATACAAACATAGCAAAGGAAAGAGGGTGCACTGAGAACTCAATCTCTGATTCTCGATATGTCCTACAAATCTTACACATGAACCAATACAATACTTGAAAACAATTCAATATTTACAACACAAGACTCTCAAGACAAGCAGGGTAGTACACACTGCATAATTTCATTCTTTTTAACATGTCCCTGTGACATGAATAGTGAGTAATCACTTGAGTTCATATTACAACAATCAGTCACAATTAATCTCCTGTTCTTTTTCAACATTGTTTATCTCTTGAAATCTTGTTACTGGGTTACAATCTTTCTCACTGATTACAGCACCATGATTTTATAAAACAACACAAGCTATGCTATCGTTATAGCTTGCTAGCGCTTCTCCAGTTGCTTAAATTTCGTCTCTGAAATAAGAGAAAAGGTATAATCAGAATAGAGGTTTGAGGTGACTATGTTCTTTAATCTAAGCATTTAATACCACAATAGTACCAGTACTTTGATCATGGCGAGAGAAACGTCCTCAGCTGCAGACAACAAGAGGGCTTCAAATCTGTTTCTGAGCTACGTCAGCCTTGAGTGGGCAACGGTTGAACCGTCTATTGACCATGAAATTGTATATGGTCATCCGGAAGTATGACTCTTAGATATCAAAATGATTACAGGGCTAGAAAAGTAGCTGTTTTCATCGCCATTGGCTACAGGATTTTCCCATTTGATTTGGCTATAAAGGATTTTGTCAACTTTGCCATTTGGCTACAAAAATTCCTTGATTTTCACCATTTTAATCGCCATAAGTCCTTTCTATTTCCATTGGCAGTATCTCAATCATAGATATTTGGCTATGAAAATTTGTAGACATTTCGCCAAACGGCTACCTTTGAACAACTGAACTTTTCGAGCACTGGTGTGACTAATTAAACTGACCTAAACGCTTTGAATAGGCATCCAGTCTGTAGGCTGCCTGCTCCAAACTTGCAACACTTTCTTCTATCTGGTCAATTTGATCAAGGTATGGTTGTAAGCTTCGATCTAAAATGATAATAACATCGTCAGTTTCCTCAATAGATTGAGTAGAATCAGTACTATACATGCAACACACAGCAAAATTAAAGATAATGTATCACGGATATTTTCGCGGGCCACAAAATTCATTGTTTATTTACATTTTGTTTGTTTATGTCCAGGCTTTTTTTGTCTTATGAGCAAATTGTTGGTGGCATGCCCCTCTAGAAATTCTGTTGATTCCAAAAGTATTCATTTTGGTGGGTTGGCATGTCCCAAAAGTCCAAAATAACATAATGTAAACATTCATGTTTACAAACATTGAATGTAAACAATGAAGTTGTGATATATTATCTTTAAGCACCTCCAGATACTTACATTTTTCATTGATATCATACATGGAATGACTGATATTACTTGCTATCTGCTTCATTTCTGTGTATTTGCCAATTGTTATACGATTCATTTGTTCCAACAGTTTATAGTCTTCTGCTGTAGCTGTAACATCAAAAGGAAAAAGAAATTATGGTACATGTAAGCAAAGAGCGAAATTTCTGGAGGACGTCTCCTTTCATTACATGTATATCATTTTGTGTGTCGCCTTTTGTGCTCTATTTTTTGGATACATGTAAGCAAAGGGCGGACAACTATTAAATCCACAGCCATGACAGCAGTCCACATCTCCCATAACAATAACATTGCTGTTAATCACTCACTGTCACAACACATACATTGCTCAAACTTTGAGTCAAAGTGACTTTTTTCCTCATTGCTTTGAGATAATAACAATGCAAGATGTGCAGGAATGACAACTGTCAATCAGGTCTCTTGTCTTTGCAAAGAATATGGAGACAACGCCTGTTATGCTGTTAGCTATAGCATAATAGGCCTAATCCCCATACCTGCTAAATCCCCTTTCAGGTATTCAACTGTCTTCTCAAATGCATCTTGACAGAGTTCTGCCAGATCTGGAGGGGGTGGCTCTGTTACTTCTACTGCTGTGTCAACACTTCCTGAAAATGGATTAAAGTAATAAAATAGTACCATTACCGGTATATGAAATTGAAATGAACGAGCAAGGGAAGATGGAATATCAATCATATTGTGAATGTCGTGTGATGAGGACTCCTCGTGTGCAGGCTAAATTAAAACGCTAAGCACAGGTTCTTGTGGTTATAGTGGGGGACCCTTGGTCCTTACACACTTACCTACTGACAAACAATGTGTACCGGTACACCGTCATCCACTAAAACCACACGAATCTGTGCGCTAAGCACGGTATTCTAGAGACAAGTATAACTTTATTTTCATTTAACAAGCACCTTTGGTTTCTTTGACAGCATCAGCATCAGTAACTTCAGTGGTTTGGTCGTCACATACGAGATCATCCGCGTTTTGGGGTTGGTCTGCCATTGTCTGTCGCTTGTGTCACGAAGAACATTCAATTCGCAGATCATTTTTGGTTCCTAAAGCCACCGCTAGGGATAAGGCAAAAGTGAGCGCCATGGGAATGGAGTGGCAAAGATAGGAACCAAAATTTTTGATTTGTCATTGTGACAGAAGTTGCTGGAAATCAAGCTGACTGGATTGAGTCCTGAGCTGTATCAGAAGATGGCATCCTATTTTGATGAACACAACTGTGAGCCTCTGAAGGATGGGGAGCGTCCTAACGGGTTGCTTCATTTAGCAAGGTGGGCTGAGACCCTGTCTATATCATATTTATAGGCCCTACCGGTACTATCCCTATAACTAGCATGTGGCCCTCTCTGAGTTCACTTCTTCAATCATCACAAGGCTTAGCCCAGCTTGCCCTTGGAGTTGGCCTAGGCCTACCTAATCCGGGATCCGCAGGTTATAACCACATTTGATGTCAGTCGGTGCATACAAATTTACAATCTGCTGGTCGTTCTATGTGAATTTTATGGTTGTCCTTTGCTTTCAGGTTGTTGCTCGACACAGGGTTGGCATTTGAGGATGAATTTTCAAGGTATAAATATCATCATGATTGTCATGACGGTCTTCGGTGGGCCTACTGAGTTATGCCCGCTGTACATGATCAAATTTTTCATCCCAGTTTCGAAATTCAGATTCCGGGCCTGGCTTCAATGTACAAACCCGCATGTAGGCCTATATTGAGCATCAGAGAATTGGATGAAAAATTTGATCGTGTACAGCGGGCATTATTTCATTGTCAGCTAAATAAGGGATGAATTCTCCCTTGCATACCAAACCAAGTTATCAAAGCCAATAACAGTATCATAAAGTGGAGATCAAGACCAGATATTAACATACTGTACTTTGAATTGTTTATTTCAGCTTTTTCCAGGGTGACAGGCCCCCTCCACCCGCATCAAAAAAAGTAGTTGATTCATTACCATCCACTGTAATTAGTCCAACGCAAGCTGGTGAGTTTGTTGCCAATTTTGTAATATGCAACCACTGTGAAATCTCAGAACATTGCAATGACTAGACGGCCAGCCTGATGCTGTGTAAGAGAGCTTTCAGATGTCCTGTTGTGTTTGGAAGCATGTGTATTCCACAGCCAGATGGACGATTACAGAACACAATAGCCGTGCACTGCATGTAATTACACGGGTCACAAGTCTCAGTTCCCAGTGATTTCTTAATGATGATGGTAGTGCCATTCTGACTTGGCCAAGTTTCTGCCTCTAATGTTTCAGCAACTGAGGCAAGTTGCCCTGTTTGTCTGGGAAAATATGATGAAGAGGAACTGGTGAAGCAGTTACCATGTAAACATTGCTTTCATCCTAAATGCATTCTGCCATGGCTGGAGAAGGTAACTCAATCTCATCTACCCCAACTTACATTTGCCAGCAACCACACAATCTGTGACATAATAATTTAACAGATGGTTATGAACTACATGTATGGCCTAAGTGGAGAGTATCTGCTCACCTTCTCAATCAGCCCTGCCACTGAGCAGCAAAGACTAGACAAATTCATCATGTTTGATAAATACCAATTATGTCACCAACCTATATGTGCATTTCAGACTAACAGTTGTCCTGTTTGTCGACATGAGTTACCAACGGATGATAAGGAGTATGAAGAGTTTAGACTACACAAGGTAAAAAAAAAAATCCACATACTGCACATGTACTATTTCATTAGGCAACAATGTTTATCTGTGGATGCTCAATCAGTGTGAGATGGTATTCCATCATACTACACTACAGTTCTATAGACCGTTCTCAAATTGACGTAAATGACAAAGATCTGCGGACTTCCGCTGAAATCTCAACCACAACCTCGGTCTGAAACTGAATGGTATAATGCAAACAACCCCACGACAGTGACGTCGAACACGTTGCATCAGAATCGACTACTGTATTGCTGAATCACGGATGGCGTCATGTCAGACGGTTGTTTCAGATCGAGGTTTTGGTTGAGATTTCGGCGGAAGTGCGTAGATGTGTAGATCTGCCAATTCGAAAATCGCCTATTGTCTTTCTTGGTCCTGCTCATTGGATTTCATGGTGCCATACTTATGTTCTTATATCATCTTTCCCATTCAGGCAAGGAAGGAACAAAGAGAGTTTGACCTTGAAAATCTCCATGACTCGATGTACGGATAGGAGAGAACTTCAACCCACACCATCCTCAGGGACTTCACAAAATCTCAAATCTCAAAGTCCAGTAGGAAAACTATTTGTGATGAAAAAATGTGACGCGCTCCAGCAAAAGCACTTTCGCAAGTGATCATCATTGCTCATCACTTAACTCAACTATTACTACTGCTGTCCACTATTCTAGAAAACCTGCACACATTTCAGCCATTGTAATGTAAGGCCGTTAACCCTTTCCTCGGTTGCGACAAGTGCCTACTTTTGCTAGAACAGGTCACAAACAGGAGCCATGAGTGGTCTCAAACAAAGGACTTATCAGGTGTGATTGGTGTGCCTGATTTTAACGAACAATTCACATTTTAGTGGAACAATTATTGACGACAAACAATGAATAAATTATTTTATGCTGTTTTAAACCAATGCTGTTTTAAACCAATTTTTCTTACTTCTGTTTTAATGGCCAATTCTGAACATTCAGGTGCCCAAATTCAGTCCAGTGTTGCTGAAAAAGGGTTGGAGAGTCACAGGTCGATGAATAGTTTATCTGCATGCCATACTTCATGCATTAGTTTTGAGTCCACGTGCTTATTTCCAACAGTCTTCAGGACGACTTGTCCTTCCCTGAATTCTCAGATACTACAGTTCAACTGTCCATGTTGACCATTGAATTTGAAACAGCTGTTAGTTTTCTTCAAGCAAACTGAAGGCTTTTTCTGAAGATAAGTGCAACTTGGTGTGGTACGAGTCCAGCTGAAATGAGAAGGATGCATTGGAATGTTGCAGACAAAAGATACCGGAGGGAGTATTTGAATGGTTGTGGTGGTTTTAAAGAGAAGAACAGCACAAAAATTGACACACAATATATGATAAATAAAAAGGCAATTTCCAGAGTGTTTGCGAATTTTCGACCCCAACCGGGGTCTTCTTCAGGCTGGTACTTTACAATCCGAAACTCTAGAACAGACGTTGTGAATGTTGTGGTGGTTTTGACTTTTTTTCATTATTTTACAAAGGGCTGTTCATTTTTGTCACTTGAGGAATCTAAGTTGTGATCCTTGGGAAAACAGAAAAAGCTATGCAATTGCAAATAACAAGGATTATTTGTTGTGCTGTACAGAATAATCGCTGCAACTCAAGATTCCTCAGCTGACAAAAACGAACAGCCCCTTTTGTTGAGGGCAAGCAGAACCTTGACCAACAAGTATCATACCCCAACTGGAGCAATGAAGAAATACATGTAGATAAATTGTACCTCCTCCTTAAAGCACTTCAGCTTTGCCTTCATATTGTCAGTCATCAACGTCTCCTGGCGTACTGCCTCCTCCCCACGAGCTTCAGTCTCTTTGATGCTCTCTTTCGTCGCAAGGATCTCACCCTGCTCCTCAGACTGGAGTCGCAGGAGATTTTCTTCTTCTCTGGAAAAAATATCACAAATTAAGGACACAGACACAAGACGTGCTGAATAAGCATGTCACAAGACCAAAATTCATTAGCTGAAAGCAATCACTCACCGAATGAATTTTTGACAAGAGCGGTATGCTAAAATTTGCTGAACCGAATCCAAACAGACACCTGAAACAGTTTTTCAACGAAGAGCCAGCATTTCAGTGTGATGTAGGTGATGACGTTCACAAGACTACATGACCAGCAACCCACTTACTCTTTGAGTTTCTGCAATTCCTCTTCAATCTCAGCCATCTTCTTCTTATGCAGGATACGCTGCTTGCTGAGTTTGTTCTGTTTTTTGTCAATTTGTTGAGACAGGAGCTCCTCCTTCCGCAGCAGTTGTTGCATATTTGTGTGATGTTCGTGACGCTCTTCTTGAACCTTGGTCACCTTCTTGGCACATTCTCTGCAAAGATGAAAGAGGAAGAATTCAAGTAATGGCAAATTCTTAGTTATTAGAGAGAACCATCAAGATTCTTGCCCTCCATTTGTTCACTCAGTCTCACACTCAGGACAATCATTGCACTACAGTCTCAACTCAGGACCATCATTGCAATGCAGTCTCGTACTCGGGACAATCATTGCAATGCAGTCCCATACTCGGGACAATCATTGCAATGCAGTCCCATACTCGGGACAATCATTGCAATGCAGTCTCATACTCGGGACAATCATTGCAATGCAGTCCCATACTCGGGACAATCATTGCAATGCAGTCTCATACTCGGGGCAATCGCTGCGACACATTATCAAAATACCTATATGATGCATGAATTCACCTTTCTTGGGAGACCTGTTCTGAAAGGTTCTGCAGCATGCGGTTGCATGATTCAAAATCATTCAGCCACTCGGCTAACTGTGTGAACCGTTTCTGGGTTTCAATAAGTCGCTCTGAAGTCTCCTTCTTCTGTGCTTTCAGATCTTCCTGCTGGGCATACATATTTTCCTGTTCACGTTTCACACGATCAGGTGACTGGACAATTTTTGCTGCAACCTCCTGTCTCTCCTCCTGTAGCTGGGCAATGGTCAGTTTCTTCTGATCCTAGCGCGAGAGAAAGTATCGGTTAAAACTGGATGCTGGATTGTGGGTTTTGGACTTCTTCATTACCTTTCCCCATCTTAATACCCATGGAATGGACCAGAGAAGTCATCCTTACTGTGATACAGTGGAGAAAGCTTGTACCCCTTCCCTAATTCCAAGACAGCAGTGTAAACGATAGTTGTCTCTTTACCATTCAACCACATAAACACCATCCACCTCTATGAAATTATGATGAACATGTGGTGTAATGTTGTTGCAGTGGCATCCATATAGAAAACTTGGCTGAAGTCATAACTTCTCCATTGTGGGCTTTCCAGGTTTCCTGCTTGGAAGCAGCACTCAATGAATTATCAACTCACCATCAATGCATTAACCTCTTGAAGTTTTGCCTGGTATTCATCTCTTGCTGTTCTCAGGAGATTTTGCTGTTTCTGGTCTTGTTCTAACGTCTCTTCCATCTTTTGGATTTCGGCTTCAACCTGAAATAGAACCCAATAGGCCGTATGCACCAACGAAGATTATAATGAGACCAGGTTGAGCCACAGCTTTTCAGTTGTTCAGGTTTGCCAGGGCATGATGTGACAATGAACAAGTTGTGGCTCAACCTGAGTTCAAGATAATCTTCGTTGGTGCATAGGGCCTAATGTGTTGGACAGGGTTACATTTGGTCCATACCCTAACAGAGGCAGCCTTGTGCATGTCACAGAAAGATTTTTTGCTGTGGTGAGATGACTTCAACGGTGCTCCTTGCAAAGGATGAAATCTCCACTCTCCCCGATACCTTGTTGCAATGGGCCTACATGAATATGCTAAATTAGTCGCATGGTATTCGTGAACATACTTTTTTCACTTCAGGTTCCTGTTCAGCATGGTGTGCTTTGATTGCATTAATTTTCTTCTTGATTTCCTCGTTCGCCTTCTTCAGATTAGAAATCTGCTCAATTTCGGATTCCTGAAAAACAAAGACACAGTAAGTATCCGAGATGCTCACCCCAAGGCAATGTTTAATGACAAAGAAATTCTAAATCACCGTCGTAACAAAACAACGGACAGCATCACGAACTTTGAGTGAGGCTCATTATTTCCCATCCGGAATCTACTAGCCCTGGTAAATGAGGAGTAACTTGCCCGTTCATTCTTCAACTTTTCATAAACTGCTTGTCTCTCAAACCTGAGGTGATAGAAGTTGATGAGGCCACTCAGGTATCTTCGTGTCGGCTTCGGCTCTGGAATGAACAAACATTAATATGCATGTTTTGATGATGACTACAATGGAAAGTGATTGTGGAGCACCTGAAAGGCGTCGGTAAAGGTGCCCACAGGTCGACATTGCGTCTTGAAGCAACTCAGACAGAGTGACTGATCAGTTGCCGAATTTGTCAACCTGAGCGTGCTTGCGTCTCTGAGCAATTGCTGGATCTGCTAATTGAGCGTGTTGATAGAGATAACTGCCAGATGCTTCGAGTTCCTTTCAATCGCTGAAATTTCAACCTGCGCATGGTGTTTTTTTATCTGCGACGGATCAGTCGATCAGCTTCAAGACACAATGTCGACCTGTGAGCACCTTTAGATGCCAAGGTCTTCATTCCAGAAGGGATGATGGACTTCTGACTAAACTTAATTTACCGGTACATAGCAAGAATTGGCCTGTCAAATCACACCTACACAACATGTAATTTGAACAACTAGTGCTGAAGAAGGTGTCAAAAGGGGTAGAAACCTTACTGCTGAGCAACTTGGATAGAAAATTTTCAGTTGGAGAACGGCTCTGTTTCAGAGAGGATAAAAAATTTGGCTGATAATCTGAAAAACTATGGCTAAACTTGAAAGAGAAACTCACTTGGGTCCACAAGATCTCGGATCGTGAAGGTCTCAAGAGCACATTTACCCAGCACCCATCGACTAGGTAAGAAAAGGATTCAGAAGTGTTAACATTTACATGTATGTCACAAGACAACATATTGCAACATTGAACAATTCCTATGGCAGTGAGAGGAATGGAAATACACAGCACTAATACTGAAGCGAGCACATCACATCACACTTCTGGGGTAGCGAGCATAAAGGGGTCGCAACCCTACGTCAGGCCTAAGCCAGGCGTAGTGCTGGTCGATGCCCTATCCACGACCAGCACTAAGCCTGACGTAGGGTTACGACCCCTTTATGCTCGCTACCCCTGGGGTCTATCCAAAATGTACCACAATAAGCAACTGTCACAAGAATCCAGCTTGAAATCTGTTTTACTTGGGACAACTGGTTAAAGGTAGACCTAAGAATTATAATGAAACAGAACCTCTAGTGCAAAAAGCATTTCATTGATTGTTGTTTTCCTGGCATCGGTAATCATGCACATCCAAGCAGTCAAAGTTGTGACACTTACAGTGCAAGAACAAAATTCCTCAAGTAGATTGCATTTTCATGGATCGTTGGATACTCTAGTTTGCTTAGATCATCAAAGCTGGGCTGAAAGTGAGTATGTCACACAGCATTATAT
>NMRB01000005.1:509081-601342 GCA_002633025.1 Notospermus geniculatus | reverse complement strand
TTGTATTTTCAAAGATAAAAAACACTCATTTTCCAGGGCAGCATGATGTGTAAAAAGTCACTTCTGGTAACCTGACACTGACAGGTTGTAAACATTTGTGACAGGCCTGAATTTGCCACGTGTGTGTCGTCTCCCTATTCCCGGACCGACCTTCATGACCCCGAACTGTTGCACTTTGATGTAGTTTTTGTAGGCCTACATTTTCTTCAAAAAGAAAATTATAAATTGCCCTGGTCTATCTTTCTCCGTAAAATTCCTAGAAATTTAAATATAAAATATAAATTGCCCTGACGGACCTTTAATACCCCATGTTCTGATGAGAAACAAGTTATTTATTTTATGTGGCGCCAAGATCACTCGTGCCAAAAATCGTGGCAATTGAATCGGTTGGAAAATATAGGCTACCCACCGGTAGGTTTGACAGTGGTTTGAAGTGGGGAGGTCGGGGTGCTAGTTTGCGAAGTGTCATAGGCCCTACCTTTTGTTTTTCTATACATTCTCAGTGAAGTGTGTTAGGACCTGTGATCCCCTAGCATGCTAGTATAGTATCGAACCACAAGAAGAACCTGTGTGTGGTCTGTGCATGCAGCTGTGTGTCTGACATGACACATCCACATCATGTCCATCCATCCGGATCCATCAGCAGCAACCGACATGACAGATCAGATCCTGATTGGATTCAGAGTGTCTGATATCACCTCCAGCAGAACAATTTGAACAATTTGATTCGTTTTATTACCAAGAAAGTGTTTTTATTCAATCTTTTTGGAAAACAACGAAATCAATCCATCACGAATTTACCGCGCGCTCTCACGTCGTCTGTTTCCACTGACCTCCTCCAGATGACGCTTTAGGCTTATTGTGAAATTCGTAACTGAAGTCAGACACACGCTCATAAAAACCGGGTGAATTTTATCATAGTTAGCAAATGAAAAATCATAGACTACAAAAGGAATATTTTAGTAACAATTTATAGACTCTGTTCACGTAAATCAAGTATATAAAATTTAGTACGAATAGCCTATTTTCGCCTGTTTGAGAATAAATGGCTGGATTCATCTAATTTGCATATCAGAATAGGAAATCATGAAAATCAGTGATAACTCAAAATTCATGACGTAATACCTAATTTACATATCATAATGAGAAATCACAGAATCTACGAGTTCCTCAGTTAGTTTCAAATTCCCGCCAATGACGTAGCGATCACGCCAGTATGACGTCATAAATAAAGGTGTTGGCTCTTTTGAATTGATAATCACAATGTAGTCTCGTGCTACCAGACTCTTGCAATTTCCAATAAATTTCCAATTTTAGAGTCTGGTCCGTATGGTTACTTTGACTTGTAAAACCATCATGGCCGACAGTCTACCGCCGATGACGTAGAACACAATGCACAATCAATGCAAAAAGCATGCAGCTTGCGAGTATTTTGTAGCCCTTGCTGTTAGCCCTACCGCACTTTTTATACCACAATTTCGTCCCCAATCGAAAAATTATATACATACCTGTCGGAATTCCAATGAAAGACACTATAAATTGACTTGACAACACAGATTGAGGCGATTCATCTCGCTAATTTTCACGCTTCGAGTGATCTGGGCGCAGCCATTATTCCTCCTGCAGCCTACGTCACCACTTTTGAGATCCATGACGCATTGGTAGTGACTAGCCAATCAGCGAAGCTCCTCTTATTTTGAATTTTCGGAATAAGAAAATTCAATGAGAATTGCGTCCCGTGCCAGACCCTCGGTCTGGCGACCTCGGAGTATGACCGAGGGGCTGGTTGCGCGAGACTAATCACAATGGTGCAAATATATCAATATTGAGAATAAATGCCGTATAATTTGAATTAAAGGAATTAAAGGATAGAACTTTCTGGAAATAAAATAGAATTTAGATCATTTTGCTGCTCTGACGGCGTAGACTGGTCCCCTGTCGTAGTTCTCGCTTCACTACTACGACAGGCATTTTGAACGCCAACTCGGCATGTGATTGGTCAGCCAAACGTCATCAACGGTCGCGCCATGAGTCATATCTATTTTTAGAGACTCCCCGCAACGTTGAAAGTCTTTATTGCTCATTTGCATACGTGTGTCAGAAAACAGGCAAACATGGCGGACGCGGCCTGTCGTAGTAGTGGAGGAACGGAGCGATACGACAGGGGACCAGTCTACTGACGGCGTAGATATCAGAATCTAATAATCACAAGAGACTAAAAATTCACACTCTCCAACACAAAATTCCATTGTCTTTGTTGTTGGAGAGTAGAAGTGGGAATCCCGGTGTGTAGCATATCCAAAAATTTTGCATTTTTTCAAATCAAGATGTATTATAACTGAAATATTGTTTGCAGTATAATATTTTCATACTAAATATTGCTATTTATTTTTCAAATAATATTGTTTTGGGATTTTTTTGCTTGTCAGTGACAGCTTTTATTTCCCTGGCCTGCAAGAGCCTGATTCTTTGCAGCATTGGCGACGGGAAAACCCACCACCCGGAAATAGAATATGTCATCATGATAACGTGACATGACCTGCATGACCTGTGTTCAATAATATCCTGATTTCTGAGAAAAACAACGTTCACTTTTCCAGAGGTGTTACGGTCTACTTACAAAAAAAGACTGTCATCACCAGGTAAGTCTTTTCTTATCTGACATGTGATCATCATCTGATATGGGCTGATGGCGCGGGGCGAGGCCTGCCCTACATGTACCATACCAGCCCTGCCCTACCTAAGCTGCTAAGCCTAGGCCTAGGGCCTACCCCTTTTCTTTTGTGAAATGTTGAATCAATCAATCAGTCTGAAGTGCCACTGTAGTGTCAGTTACACTCTACCTGTCTACAGCTAGGTAGGCCTAGTGAATGAGGTGGCTTCTGAAGCAGATGATGATACACTCTGACAGCTAGCTAGGCCTACCGGTAGGCCTAGTATAGACCACTTGCGCAAGTCGGCCATTACAGCCAGAAGGTGTCAACAAACCTTGGGCCTAGTGCATTGTGCCGACGGTAAGCACAGGAGCCAACTGTACAAATACATTAGGTCCCCTAGGGCGAGGTTAATGTTTACACCCTGGGCTGATAAGCGCAAGGGGTCTATAGTGTAGGCCTAGTGAACAGGTGATGAGGTGGCTTCTGAAGCAGATGATTGCTAAATGCTAGGGGCTAGTTCAATTCAACAAATATTCATTTCATGATTGTGATTGCAGATGCCTACCACTACCAGCAGGAAGGCTGATGATGACACGCGACACAAACATGCAGGCGAACAATGGCTTCACAAAGGATCCATCCCCATCCCCTAGGCCTACCGCTTTGTTCGCCTGCGTGTTCGTGTCGCGTGTCATCCGATGTAAAGTCAGCCAAAGACACTTGTTGTTCAGATATGCATGTTGTTTCAAATTCTAAACAGAATAGGCCTACTGGGAATGATCATGACCAAAGTGCCTGTGGTGAGTGCAGTGGGGGGGGGGCAAGGGAAGGGTCATGATTTCAAAGAGGGAACTATTGACACAAGCACAGGAGCTTGCATAATCGTCAGTTTTGTTTGAGACGACGATGGTGTGCTTATGAGTTTGCTCTAAATATAGCTTTAATTCCTTTAGTCATTCAGCATTGTATTCCAAAAGTAAAGTCGTTTGGGGAAAACCCAGGTTGGGTTTCCAATTTGAGTTGTGGTTAAAAGTGGAGCAAATTTCGCAGAAGTGGGGCAGAAAATCCCTAATGCATCTTGTTAAAAATAGATATTGTGTATTGACTTCTAATCTATAACAGTCTTAGTTTTAATCTAACTTCTAATCTATAACAGTCTTAGTTTTAATCAACGTACATGTACCGTATAGATTAAACATGGTTCAGTGTAAAGTGGATCAAAGTCTGCCGTGGTGAATGACCTTGATCGACATATTGCTAAACGGGAAATACCAATTGGGAAGGACCAGAAATGAATTCATCTACAGTATATTCTTTTGGTACCGGTATTACATTCTGCAGAGGGTTCACCTTTAAATCTTACGTGGACGATTTAGAGCAAAACCTGAAATAATATCAATAAATTTGAAGAAATTATTTGGTATTTGATTATGGATTTGCCTTGTGAATAGTTCTGGGAACCAAGGTAGGACTGAGTTATCACCCTCCCTCCAGGTTAAATTAGGCCTTAACCCCAAGGCTTGCTGGCCAAAATATATGTGTAGGCTGTGTAGGCCCTATACATCATACTCTCTCATCATCCAAAGTTCATCCTTCATGATGCTGAATGTGAGGCTGAGACATTGGCTATTTCCAGGAATTACTATCAATGTTACAATGTCACAATGTGGGCCACGGTTTGACGTATGGCACATTGCAGGAGGTCTCTTACAGTGAAGGCCTACGTATATGATGTTAACAAGTTTTAATGAACTAATTTGTAAGCCAAGATCATCTTAATGTAGTTTGAGCCAAACGTCTGCTACAATTCGCCACTTCAGTGGCTTGTCTGTGCTCTTACTCTTGACTGAATAGAACATCTATAAAGTCACGTTGGCGCAGGTAGAATTTGTGGAAAGTCATGTAGACACATACTTTGTTTACACCACATAAAAGTCCGGGCTGAGCACGGGCTTTTTGCGTTTACACCTATGAATCGCCGTGTCTAAATAAAGCCCGGGCTTTTAAAACCCATACACGCCGCTTACATGCTGAAAAAACCTGGGCTTATTTCAGACCCGGGCTTCGAAAAGTCCGGGCTTTTTCAGACAGGTGTAACCACGGCTACATACATATAAGCCTTATTCTAAGATTATCATGGATGTTTTATACCCCTTATATGATAATCAGATCTGATTGGGTTTTCTGGGTGCCCACATTTGTCTTTCTCTGTTTGATCTGTTTAGGCCTGTCTGTATATTTTAGTCATCTAGAACCGAATGTAATTGTCACCTCAAGTGACAAGTTGATGACTAAGTCCAAGGTTAGGCCATATTTACTCCTTTATATATGGCCATAGATACAATGGTCTTGATCAATGACCCTCTTCTAAAAAATGACAGAGGGGGATTCCCATAACTACCGGTAGATTCTTAATCTTAATGCGGTTGTGAGCCAATAAATAGCAGACTGCCCAGTTTCTATTTTTACCAGCAAAGGTAGGACAAACATAGATTAACAAGGGTTTACTGAGTGACCACATTGTCGAAGGCGAGACAGGACAAAAGCAGGGTCGGACAAACAAACACAATGGAATTGACAAGTCCAACATCATTTGGGTGGTTCACTATTGAGGCATGGCAGGCGATCCAATTCCAAGATAATAGATTCAGATGAGAAGTGCCCGCCCTGCATGTTGAACTTACTCATCTTCAAGATAATCTGTGGTAATGTTTCACCAAAGTCAGTTGCCTTTGATCTACACGTATGATGTTGGAACAGTGGAGATGACCCCTTCATTTATTACCAGACATATTTGGTAAAGTATTTACATTGACTATTGTTGGTAATAAATAGGTCACTAGAACAGGATATTGATAAGACCACTTAGGGAATGTGTGCACAAAGACTGGTGTGATAATTAGTGTTGATGACTGTGTGGTATGTTGTGCAGAAAATGGGAGTTTGAGTTATAAAGCATGTAAGGTAGAGGTGTGCAGGAGGTGATGTGTAAGTCTCGTGCTTTTCTGTCTTTTTTCGATCTTCTTTGTTCACATTTCTTGCTTGTTTAGCCGCTTTCCTTTCCTTCGTTGCCATCCACACCCGAAGAGTTGCATCCACAGATTCAGGCATGTCAGGAAGGGATGATTCTGGTCTGCAGAGCAAGTTATTCAATGACAATCCAACCCATAAGGATGTTCCCATATTTCTCTTGGAACAAGAAGTAGTTGTGCCCTGCTGCTGAATTAGTTCCCTCTTGTGCTTTGCTTTTTCGTGGCAAACCTTGTTACAACTTGAACCATTTCCATGGGCTGATTTCCTTTCTGCTGCAGCCTGTTTAGAATGGTGGTTTTGTTAATTAGATCAACTCTCACAATAACGAGATAACAAGACTTATATGCCTCAGAAGATTAAGCTTCCTTCCAGGATGTATTAAAACGGACTTTGTGCAGTTGGAATATTCTTTGATCATCAAGTGTCAAAACGAACATCCGACATACCCTTGCAGCAACATGATCTCTTCTTTAGGGTTTCATCCTATACGCTAGCTCCCCATTAGTGTTTTTATTTTTATAACAAGGGTCGGACAAAACAACTAGACTTTGCTGAGTGGCGATATTGTCGAAGATGAGACGGGACAAAAGCAAGGTTGGACAAACGCAATGTCATTGACAAGTCCGATGTCCGATGTCATGGTTCGCTATTGTTTGTAGTGGTTCAAGTTGTCATGAGGTTAATGCTACCCTTTGGCTTTGTTCATTTCAGTTTCATAATTCTACAAGAAATTTAAAGGGGACTTAACACTCACAGAGGCCATGGAGGAAGTTTACATCGGAATGCTGGGTCTGCGGGATTCACTCCCAGTTTATGATGCCAACCAGAATCGGATCAAAAGGGACGTTGTCAAAATCTTAAATGCTCAAGTTAACGAACTGGGACCTTGTCTGAGGGACTTTTATGTCTTTACAACTCTAGTTGACTTAGATTTAATGAGTAACAAATTAGTTGATGCTGACTTGGAAACATTGCGTGTGTCATGTACATTGCGATCGTTAAACCTGTCAAACAATGACTTGGTGGAAGTGCCGCTCAATATTGAGAATGGTCTGAAGAACCTGACAAAGATTATCCTTCAATGTAACCCAAGCCTGAACATTACCAGGTGCATTCAAAACTTGTGCGGGCTGAAGAAGTTGAAACACCTTGACCTCTCACAGACGAATATTGAGACTCTCCCAGAAGATATTCGCAAAATTCAAACCTTGGAGGAGTTGAATATCAGTGATACGAAGATTCAAGAGGGCCAGATTCCAGTCGGGGTGTTCTCACTGAAGAATCTCAAGCTTCTGATCACCGATGAATCTTTTGGACGTTATGAGGGGAGTCAGATGGAGGACTTGTTTCGGGACCAGATCTTAGAACGAATGGACATCCACCCAACTGATAAGGGGGAGGTATTTTGGAAGTACAGTCGAGGACACGCTTTGACCCTGATGAAAATGGTAAAGAGCTTGGAGGTGAAAAAGCAGTGGCCGAAAGAGGGCAGTACTGTTTTGGAGTTGTGGCTGAATTCAAGTATGCTGGGAAGTTTGGGAGATAAGGGCGTGGACGACTTGTTTAAGAATATGCGCAATGTCAAGGGCTTCAAACAGATAACACTCCTGTCCCTCTGTACGAATGACTTGTACCAGATTCCAAACCTGAGACATTTCGATAACATACGCCAACTTGGGTTGTGTAGGAATAATCTCACAGGAATTCCAGCCCATGTGTTGTCGTTGCCCAACTTGACCAACTTGTACATCACCGACAACCAGATAAGAAGCCTCATCTTCAACGTGGATGACTTCCCGGCGTTGACTGAATTACATCTGCAAGGAAATCCGATTTGTCGTGATTACGATGCAGCGGAGGCGTGTTTGGACAGCAGGCAGAATCTGAATCACCCAATGTTAGCTATTCAAGGGCTAAAAGAGGTCATGTTGAGGGGGACAAATCTTCCAAGGGTGGAATCGGATGAGGTAGGGGGTGTACATATCTTCTCATATTTCATTTCTGCCTTTCTTGTGAAGAGGTGCTGACTGCGTGTTTTGTCTGCCATTCAGCATGTCTGATTGTGTGCCTTCGAAGAATGTTTCTTGTCCGCAGGGCCTACCGGTAAATCAAGGTCCACTCCTCCATGAGAGTTTTCTTGCGCTAGTTGGCACTCTATGACGATTCAGCCATGTCCGCAGTTGACACCACTATGGGCAATCGTTTCTGTGGCTGGTCAAGGGGCAATTTGTAAGGAAACCAACAATGGTGGATTGCCCAGTGAGGGCCAACTCGTGCCATAGAATTCCCTCGTGGAGCAGCACCTTCAGGGATCACCTGCCAGAGTGTGCCTGGTGTTGCCCCCGAGAGAGTGATGTCATGTTGTCGTCTTGTACCGGAAAGTGGGCAAGTCTTTGGCGTCTTTCTATATTGCAAAGTCATGCTTACAACTTTTAAAAAAACAGGGAAAAAAGGGAATCATGTGCTGATCATGCCTTGAGAATGACCCATGTTTCAATCTGTAGAGTAGGTATAGCTATGTTTAGGCCTAACATAGGTTTTAGGTCAGTTTGTAGAGTGTGAGTCATTTGCTCCCGGAAGGTTATACTTGAATTCGTCTTCTGTGGCATGTGATATCAAACATGTATGGTAGGTTATTGTGGTTTGTGGATTAAAAAGAATCATTATCAAAATCTAAACGTTGGCGACACATTCAAGTAGTATGCTGTCTGAGTTCAGTTCTGATAGTACATGTAAGTTTAAGTTTGTGGAACATGCCCTGACAGTGCTGATTAGTAGAGCATTGGATACCTGTTCATAAGACTAGAGGTTGAGACTGGTTGCTGTAGAATAGAATGCTCATACTTTTTCAGGATGGAAATCATCAGAGTTTGCAGTAGGGTATTGTTTTCAGCTGTCTTCTTTTTTGAAGCTTGTGTTGGTGTAATTCAATTTAACGTTCCAGGAAAAATACTCCAAAGAGGTAAGTAGACTGAAAACACTATATGTAGTTCACTCACTCTTTGATGTCTGATGTTTGTCTATACTTTTTCATTTCAGCTCTCTGAAGAAGAGAAGAAGATGCACCCAGAGAAAGCTGGCTACTACCCTCCTCAAATTCCCTACATGCCTCCCCAGGCAATTTTCCAACCTCAAGGGCCACCAACTCATCAGTATCTGCCACCTTCACAAGGTAAGTGTTGAGAGACGGACCAAGTGAAGGAATGTCTCGCTCTAAACTTTGAATGAACCAATGTGAGCATGTCACAGCTGAAGGTTTCAAATCGAACAGAAAGAACAAAGTTTCTACATGACAAGGACCAGTGGCTGTTGGCCAAAATGCATCCTGAGATTCAGGCCATTTCGGTTCTGTTTCCCTCATTTTAGTAAAGCATTGGATACCTGTTCATAAGACTAGAGGTTGAGACTGGTTGCTGTAGAATAGAATGCTCATACTTTGAAGATTTCAGGATGAGATTTCAGGATGGAAATCATCAGAGTTTGCAGCAGGTTATTATTTTCAGCTGTCTTCTTTTTTGAAGCTTGTGTTGGTGTACCCTAATTCAATTTAACGTTCCAGGAAAAATACTCCAAAGAGGTAAGTAGACTGAAAACACTATACATGTATTTCACTCACTCTCTGATGTCTGATGTTTGTCTATACTTTTTCATTTCAGCTCTCTGAAGAAGAGAAAAAGATGCACCCAGAGAAAGCTGGCTACTACCCTCCTCAAATTCCCTACATGCCTCCCCAGGCAATTTTCCAACCACAAGGGCCACCAACTCATCAGTATCTGCCACCTTCACAAGGTAAGTGTTGAGAGACGGACCGAGTGAAGGAATGTCTTGGTCTAAACTTTGAATGAACCAATGTGAGCATGTCACAGCTGAAGGTTTCAAATGGAATAGAAAGAACAAAGTTTCTACATGACAAGGACCAGTGGCTGTTGGCCAAAATGCATCCTGAGATTCAGGCCATTTCGGTTCTGTTTCCCTCATTTGAAAGAAAATACGATGGAGAAGATGCCTTCATGAGAATAGCCAAAATGAGGGACAGATTGGAGCTGATCAAGGAGAAGAGGTTTCTTTCTAGTTACCGGTACTTTAGGTACAGTACATCCAAATTGATATGGTTTCTCTGCTCTCCAGGTGTGCCCATATATGGCCCTCCCGCAGGGGTCCCACCACCAACACAAAGACCACCGCCAGACAGTGTATCACCTGAGGTAAGTTACTGTTGGATAAAGACACTGTTGAAGCAGCTCCTGATTTCTGCTATAGTTTCCAAAGTGAATCACTTTAACACAAGAAGGGATTTCATGTTACTACCAAGTATAGGCCATGTCCCTGTCCTAATATATGACTATTGCTCTCTATGATGGCCTGCAGACATGTTCTGGAACACCACAGAACATTGCCAAAGGAATCTCATCCTCACACCCAGGGTCTTCACAACCGGCTCCCCAACCTGCGCTTGGTTCAGACATTGAGGGAGGGCACGACCGTAAATGACCTGAGATTCTCAGGATGAAGGAATCTATGTTTTGTCTTTGCAGACCTTGGAAGAAAGTGACATCTTCAAAGTCCTTGATGCCTCGTATGTTGATGACATCGATGGCGAGACAGAACGCAATCTTCGACAGAAGATTGAGACGACCAATGCTTGGGAGCACATCGCCGAGGAGCTAGGCATGAGTCGCGACGAGAAGGATCTTCTCTACGCTGATTCTAAAAAGGACATGCATAAAACTCTGACGTGGAATCTGTTGAAGAAATGGGAACAAAACGATAAGTCCTTGGGGTCACTTTATCGTCTGCTCATCTCTAAGGGATTTAAACAACCTGCACGAATTCTAAAAGATGGCGTCCTCAATGATTTGCAAGTGAGAGGGGAGCTGCAGAAACGTATTGGAACCAAACTTGCAATGCCGATTTCACAGGCTCTGCCGCCATATGCACAACCTGGTCCTTATGCCAGTCAAGGTGCATATGAACCTGGTCCCCAGGGACCTCCAGTGTATCCAGGCCAAGGTTACAGTATGTACCAAAGTGCTCCACAAGGGGTTCCGTATGGTCAGGATCCATGGCGAACTAACCCTGACTATCGTTGTAGCCCCCCGCCATCATACACCCCAACAGATGACGGTCGGTCGCGACGTACTAGTCAGCCTGAATCTAGTTTAGTGAATCTGCCTTCAGACTGTAAACTGCCTGATGTGGGTAGCCTCACTATTTCAAATTGGCCCAGTAGCCGCCCACCGGGACCATATCCTCCTGGGTCACAATACCCTCCTGTAGGACAATTTCAAGGACAGGAGCCAAGCATGAACTATTTTGGAAAGCCCCCGATGGCTGGTCATGTGAGCAGTTTACCAGCAACAGAGAACCAGAACTTTACTGGTACTCCTCCTCGACAAAAACTTTCAGTTGATAACACGGCCTCGTACTCTGGTGCCACGGAGATGAAAAGGGTCGCATACCTTGAGCAAGAATCTCTTCAGAGGAGCCATCTTCCTGTGCAAGCACGGACACAGTCACCGGTGCCACAACAGGGTATGGTTAGAAACCCTCAGATGGTTCCATATGCACAGCAAACCATGGCTCCATTTGCATCGAGTCAAAGTCCTTCACAGACGAGACGAGGTTCTGAAGAATCAGACCGCGTACCTTGTCAGAATGATGATCCAAGTGTCACGCAGAATTCACAGTACAGTTACACGGGGTTTCCTCAACAAACTTCAATGCAGGCTTCGATGGGAAGCTACCCGAACATGAGCGACACGCAGGAACCTGCGATGACGGATGAGAGATTGTATAGGAAGGTATTAACCAGTGCCAACTCAACCGAGACAGAACCTCCTGGTTTATCTGATCAGGCAATTTTGAGGAAGGAACTTTCACTCCATCAAGACAGCTAGAAATATTAGGCCTTGAATCTTGACAAGGGTGCAACTCATGAGGGGAACACCTGAACTTGAATGTGGTAGAATATTTTTTCAAGTACCTTTGGAATAGTAGTACGACTTGCGATGCTAGTGTTCACCTTTCCCAAGAATTTCACCCTGATTTAGTAAACTAGTCTGCTCCCAACTTGTTGTACCATTTGCTGATCTTGCTCCATCTGTGCTGATGGGGGTGATATCTCTGAATAGCCAGTCAAATTTTTGTAACTTATGGTATTTATAGGATATTTTAGGGATTTAGCTGTCCTGCTATCCATTAATAACCTGCTGCTGTTATGTTATGTACATGCACGTGTAGAGTGTGGCTTCGGGGTAATAGGGTAATGGCACTTCAACTCTGTAAATATGTAGCTGTATTTATGTATATATTCACTTTCACTTTTTCACTTAATACATCTGTCATAATACAAGTATGAGGGCACAAATCTAACGATAAAAAGTACACAACATTGACCGCACTGGTTCAATTGATCCATATTTTGACTTGAGTCGGCATCAGTTGGACCTCAGAGGAGGTGGGGTACACAAAGCTCAATCCAACTATGTAGTTCACCATGTCACCATTTGTCTAGCAAGCTGAGTACCGGTATATAAACATGACTAACACAACTACTGCTGTTTGATTAACTTAGTACCAAAGTATATTAG
Organism: Notospermus geniculatus; assembly: GCA_002633025.1. Lineage (NCBI taxonomy): Eukaryota > Metazoa > Nemertea > Pilidiophora > Heteronemertea > Lineidae > Notospermus > Notospermus geniculatus. The sequence continues at coordinate 589,062 of NMRB01000005.1, read as the reverse complement.
TATTTTATAACAAACCTGCTGGGATAATGTCATTGTCAAGCAGAGTGTTGAGGAGCCACGGTGGTGTAGTGGTTCGGGCCGCCCACTAGCAGTCAGAGGGTCCCGGGTTTGACTCCCACTGGGTGTGAGACTTTGGGCAAGTCTCTTTGCCTCGCTGGCCTCTCTTCACCCAGGTATATAAATGGGTACCGGGTACCGGTTGGAAATGCTCGGATTGTAGCGCTGAATGAGCAGCTCATCTGAGTTCTACTGAAAGGTTTCAGGATAGACTGGGGTTAAAGTGTCAAGTCAGATGACACCTCTACCGTTGTTGATATCAGACTATAAACCCAAACTTTTAAAACTTTTTTACATGTAGTTTATGGATATTAATGAGGAAGAACTCAAAATTTAGCCACTTGTCCATTGAATCTGACCACATGATGTTGTGGCCTAACGTGTGGGTTTTGGTTTCCAAGTCAAGCCACAATCTTGTGATAACTCCACTCAAATAGCACTTCTGTGGTATTTTTGTTTGCTAAATCAATTAACAGCATATTTGTGGTGTTGATATATAATGTTAGTCATAGCAAAAGTAGATAACGACCATTAGATAAGATGAAATTTGTTGACAGTATTTAGGTATTTTAACTTCCTGGTGAAAGTAGAATATTTTATGAGTCAACAATATTGTAATGTACAGTGTGTTCCAGAAAATGTCCCCTCACCTATGACACTTCTCTTGTTCAATGGACATTTCCCTGAAACACATCAACTTTGTATGTTTACAGGTGCACTGTTTTTTTTGTGATGCATGGTTTATAGGGAATAAAGTTGTCTTCCTAATACAACGATGTACATGTTCTTCATTACTTTCAGATGTAGGCCTACCACTCGACACGAAGCCACTTCATCCAGTTTAACGATTGGATAAATCAACCATATCCCCATTGAATGAGTTGACCCCATTGAATGAGTTTTGACCGAGAAAGGACTCTGGGAATTGAGGACAGCATGAGAGTACTTCTGGGCGTCAAGTGTAATTTCCATTCACAAAAGATGGAACAAGAGATTTTAACTCGCACTGTGGTCGACCGAGTTTGATGTCCTAGGGTTGAAGAATTTCGTTTCAATAATGAACAACCGCAACTTCTATGATCATGATCATTCATTTGATTACAATTTATTAGACAAAATAATGTACGTCCATCATTCTGGTCAAGAACCTAATCAAAACATCGTCCGTCTGTACTCAATACAACTGAAACATCACATAGTAAAAACATTGGAGGCTACATATACCATTGCATTGTTGTTACAATATCACAAAGCCATTGAGTTGGAAGCAGAGTAGCTCAAATCAATCTAACCAGGCTAGTTCTCCGAATGAGGGACTTATCTCCAATGTCATTCCATTGAAGGTTGTGTTTTGAAGCAAGATGATGGTTCGGCATGACCACATTTTGTGAATACCAGTAGACGTCAAATTCAAATGACCTTCATTCTAATACCTTTATACACAGGTCCCAGGCCGAGACATGAGTGGACTACTGTATGTCCTACCAAAGTGGTGGCGGACATGGAAAATACCATAGAACAATCACAAGGTCTCACAAGCCTCAAGACAATCCACAGTGCAGACTGTTGAAAAGGAATTCTGCAGACAAAAGCCTGGTTAGAATGAAATGCATCTGGCAACTATGATAAAAAGGTATATATAATACTACGAAAATGAGGGTATGCGTTAGTCTTGAAATCATCGAATTTTTAATCGCCGATTCCTCTCGTTTATATCGAATTCTGAATCTTGTAATAAACACAATCGAGGCAAAAGGAAAGCCCTCTGATCTTTTGTTGGATTGGTGGCACGAACGAAATCTAGCCTATGCTTTTACTTCAGTTTTGTACAGCACCATCCAATGCATTTTCACAAAACAGAAAGAAGGTAAAGCTTTTACTTACTTTATCCATACTATCCTCAATTCAAATCAACAGTAGTGATCTCCATCTATCCAATGGCAAAAAGTTATTATCTACCTTAAACAAAATGGTACGGAGGAAACAATAATAAAAAAGAAGCTTAATTATGGCGATAATTTGATTCAGCAATCACAACAGGGCCAGCCTGTCCTAAATCTTTGTTCACTAGCATTATAACTGCAAGTGGTCATGTTATTGGACAGAGTCAGTATACACTGCAAAGAGAAAAGTGTATAAATCTTTAAAAGGAACATGACCAGCTCGGTCAATACACTTCCAAGTGACTCGGAAAACTCAGAAGATGCTGTTCCAGCATTTTCGTTTTTAACTCTCCGGCATTGATCTTAATGGCTTTTAAACATTCAGCACCAAGTTTTATTTCCACACAAAAACTCGAAAAAGTTCATGCAGCAGTTTCAAGTTAATCAATTGAAAAATGAACCACAGATGAGTTCAAGAGCAAAAACAGGAAGTTTGTCACGGAACAAGGGGCTCCTGTGCCATGTACTCAGCTGACATCTCTGATTCCTACCACGTTATTGATGTGTGACAGACGCCTGGACAGCTGAGAGTGGGTGTATCACATTTATTTCTCAGCCAGCCAAAGTTACCGGTACACACACAGTGGCAACAGAGGATCACCCTTACAGGTTACCAGTGAACAGTGTCAGAGTGTCAGAGTGGCGCAATGGAAACATCGGCGCCTGTCACCTCTGAGGTCGCGGGTTCGATTCCCGGTCGTGTCCGTGTCTCATGTGATAGAGAGGGCGACTCTCTTTGACAGCGCAGGTTTCCTCCGGGCACTCCGGTTTCCTCCTGCATTACATTAAAATCGCCCAATATTGTCTATAGAACCAATAATGCCGAATTTGGCGCTCGGTTCTCAACTCAATATTTTATTTTAGTGAACAAATCAAAATGATTTCTATAACTAACACTGCCCGCTACAGATTAGAAACTACAAATAGTAATATTGAGGTATTACATAAATCTTGACAAAGTTAAGAACAGATGAGATCAAAATGGTTAGTTCTCCCTTCCCAGCCTGTCAGCATTAGGCTTCCAGGTAATTTCATTTAGGCCAAAAAATAGCAGAAAACATGAGTATTACGGTTTACCAAAAGTGACCTTTGTTTTCAGTCCCCACAACTTAAACTGACGAGTGGCAACAGAAAATGATACTAAAAGACACGTAGTGAATGAAACACTGCTGATTATGATTCAGTGAAGGTGGTACATATCATTCAACCTCTAATGTAGTAATGACAAAGTGGGATCTCCCTCAACATAAGGAAAAGACAGTTCTAAATGTAAGGCAACTGTAGGTTTTAGAGGTAGACAAACATTGGCTATTTAGAGATGTATCTTGCATCATTTCAGTAGAAGCCACTCATCACTGTTTAGTTGTTTGAATACAACTCATATCATCGTAATAGGTCAACTATACAAAATGTGAGTACCGTATAGTGCATAGTTGAGTTTACACCTTGAATAAATAATTACAATAATCTACATAAATAAATACAAATTGCATTGTCATAACGGTTTGTGGACAAAATGCCACGACGGTGGAATTGCCAGAAGACTGCTTGACCTAAACACCAAGTCAGAAGACGAAAACTAATCACAAATTGGTCAAACTGGAATCAAATAACTCAAAATGAAAATAAGCCATCAAATATGTGACCAAGTGCCACAACTGAATATGGTGTTCAATATAAATGAATAAGTCACTTCTCTTAGCCATTTCCCCTTTAACACCTCACTTCTCTTGGCCATCTCCCCTTTAAGACTTTATTTCTCTTGGTCATCTCTCCTTTAGTACGTGACTTCTCTTGGCCATTTCCCCTTTAACATGTCACTTTTCTAGGCCATCTCCCCTTTAACATGTCATTTTTCTTGGCCATCTTGTTCCTGACAGATCGTCTTTGTCCTTCCATGCTTTAGAGCATGTTCTCAGGGAATGACATATCCTGTTACACAGCACAGTGCCCTGTTCCTCTGTCAGAACCACATCCACCACTCAGATCATAACCAGATCTGAACTGAAATGATAGGTTTGCTACGCTGGTCACTTGCGAATCTCGGTATTGTCCAGATCTGAACTGTTCATCTTGTACTGTAGGCTTGTCTCATTTTTATTTCAGGGCAGTTTAACTACTGTATTTTTTCCAGGCACCAAAATCCCATTGGCTTCTTTCATCCAGTCAATTATCCAGAGATTTAGCAGCACAAATCACAACATATCTTGAAGCCAGATCAATATAATTGCAGAAATATCTGAGCTCCCGTTCCTAACTACAAAGTCATCACAGTCAATTCTTATCAGATTTCAATCTCGTCTATAATTTGGTTGACATTTCACTCAGCCCAATACCGGAGTGATCAATAACATTCTGTTGATACTGAGACGCCCCCCTATTGTCATAGATTTGGTTTTCATAACCGGGCAAGCCCTTCTCCTCCATGTCTTTCGTCGGCAATGGATTGATCTCATACAGATTGTTATCAAATGCACCAGTGTGGAATGTATCAAACGGTTTGGCTTCAATGTCACTCTGGTCATCGTCATCGATAACACCATCATCTTGATCACGAGAGAAGTTTACAAACACCTGGAAATTCAGAAAATGGAGGTGTAAGTATCGAGAGCTGAGTCACAAGGAGACAGTACGAGACAATGTTGGTGATTTTAATGTAAATAGGCAATACCCGTTCAATGGCATCACTTCATCAGGAGCACTTTGGGGATGTAATGACGTCGTGATATAAAAGGCGTAAACAGCATTGTTATTTTCGTTAATATCTTGATATTTCGAAAACAATAAGTCGTATCAAAATTCAGGCTTCGTAAGGACACTTCTGAGGTCTGTATCCATGTGCATACCAAGTTGGGGGCAATCCGTTGTTCAGTCTTGGAGAAAACCGCGAATAAGCCTGACGAAGATTTGAAGAGCCGACAGGCACTGATGTTCCCCACAAGAGTGTAGACTGCCCAAATCACTGATCAAATCAGAAAAGATAAACCCACAAGGGTCCCCGGGGAAGCTTTCCGAACACGCTATATGTAAGTATTCACTAAGCCTACCTGGTCAAGAGTTGTTTGGTTGACTGAGTAGTCCTCAACTCCAAGGATATGCTTCTCCATCTCAATCATCCCAAAGATGTTTGGAAGCTGGGATGTGGATGACGGAATATTGAATTCAAGCATTCGGAAATGTTGATCCTGAAGAAGAAAGAAGTAGTCTCACTGACTTTTCACACAGGGATTAAGTAACTTAAGGAGTGCAGAAAATGTGCTGAGGATATCTTTGCTGACACATTTCACCAAACCTGTCCAAGCTGCCTGGGTGTAACTGGAAATGAACATGGGGAGGAAGCCTAACTGGAAGTCGGGGCCACAGCTTCATGTTGAACAACAGAATGCCTGTGTTTGTTCCAGGAATGAACTCGTTTGTCAGTGTCTTCAGACACGAAGGTACGGGTAACACTAAAATCAATCTCTGATCTGATTTTCAGGCAAAGACTTACCTTGAGGACGGAACCAGGGAATTTACTCTGAACAAACTCAGTTACCCTTACGGGACTTGCCTTCTCAATGAGGCGGACTGTTAGGGTGTAACCTTCTCCAAACCTGAGAGATGGAAAGAAAACTAATCTTAGAACCGATGAGTGGAGAGTCTGTTTGGGCTTGAAACTCGTCTCAAGGTAAAGAATGGTCCCTTTATAAGGATCGGTTCCACACAAGGCAAACTTGCAGTGGAATCATAAATACACAACTGCTACCGGTACTCACTTGGTCCGGAGATGTTGCGGGCTACCGAGACATCTAAATTCACCATTCACCATAATGGCCAATCTCGTACATAAGAATTCACACTCGTCCATCTTATGCGATGTGATCACAACAGAGCGGTCGTCGTGGATCACGTTCATCAGAGACGTCCAGACGTAACGCCGCATTTGTGGGTCCATACCAGCGGTTGGCTCATCCTAAAAGAAACCACACAAAAAACTTGTGAAAAGCTCAAATTCTGCATGCGGGTGTTCAGGAAAATTGAGACTGGACCATAAATTTCGGCACAAAAGGAAGATTATCTTACCAAGAGTATAAGTTGTGGGTCCCCGATCATGGCAACAGCAATGGACAGCCGCCTTCTCATACCACCGCTGTATTTCGATACGACTTTCTTCACACAGTCCTGGAGGTTGAGTTGCTGAACAACATCTTTGATCACCTGAAATTTTGTGGAGCAATATCCATGGAATCACGCAAGTTTCAACATCATCATGCACACAGTCTTCTATGACTGTCTTTTTGACATGAGCAATCCTGATCCTAACCCTAACCCAACCACGAATGGCAACTTCTACAGGGGTGACTTCCCCAACAGAATGGTATAAGTTAGAGCCTCAACCTCACAACCAAAGTTGTGGAAGTAGCTCCAAAGTATGAACTCTGGTTTCTTAGAGATTTGACATTTGGAATTCCAGGAGCTCTACGGTATGTTTCACTTACCCTGTCAGCATCAGCACCAGTGATACCCTTCAACCTGGCGTAACACCTGAGCAGTTCATCACCTGTCAACTGACGATCCAAAGCATCAAACTGTGGGCAGTAGCCAACATTGGAGGCAAGGTTTGCCGTGCAATGGGTGATATTCTTGTTGAAGAGGGAGGCTTTACCACTCGAGGGTCTTACTTCACCTGTCAACATCTTGAATGTGGTTGTCTTACCAGCTCCATTCAGACCAAGCAACCCGAAGCACTGAAAAAACAGCAATGTTAGAGAACTCCACTAATGGACACCTCTGCCAGGAGGACACCTCTCTATTAAGGACAGCAGAAACTGGTCTGGTCTGTTCATTTGAACCTCTGTGTTGATGACACACCTGTCAATTAAGAACATCGGCCAGTCCCAAAGGTGTCCTCAATAGAGAGGCTACTGTGTAGATGTCTAGCCCCCCCCCCCTCGTGACTGAACTCGTGAGAGAAGTCAAGTCAATGTTGATACTTACATCTCCCTTTGGTATTCCAACACTGACATGATTGACGGCTCTGATGGAATGCATGCCGCTGCGGTAGGCCTTGGACAATCCCTTCAACACAAGGATGTCATTTTTCGCACCACCTGTCATGACACGCCTTGTCTCCATGACAACGTCATCGTCGTCTTCGTTTCCATGGGATACTGATCTGGAGCTGGAGGAAGAAGAGGAGGCGGTGACATTGATGTTATTTCGATCTTTCAGAAGCATTTTGTGGCTGATAGGACATTATTTTGATACATATCATATCATTACCAGTGTCGTAACCCTGTTGGGTTTTTGCCATTGATATGGAGTCCACGACAGGCTACAGTCCACCTGTGTGGGGTCTTTTACTTGCCCTGGCATAGACACTCAGATATATGACTCAAGGCATTTAGGAATTCAATAAAATGACCAGCAAAATTAGATCAAGGAGTTACCCATCATGTCTTACCTGTTGGAGCAGCAGTCACACCTGGCCTCCATCATCATTGTGATGATGAGGAAGACAAAACCTTGGACACCAAGCGCCACCATGTGCCAGCCGAGCATATCAAACGTGAACGGACTCTTGTAAACGTCCTCACCGTAATCCTTGAAAACGCTTGTTAGGATCTGGTTGCGAGCAATCTTGATGAACCCGTCGCCGAGAGCAAATGATGGTGATATCAGGAAGATGTACTCGAGGTAGTACAACGCATCCTTGACGTACTGAAATTAACAAAGAGTAGAAATAGAAACATACTGAATCGGGAGCCGAGTGCTGGCTCCATGGACAACATTGGGCGAATTTATGTTTAACATGAGGAAACCAGAGTTCCCGAGAATCTGTGCTGTCAAAAAGTCTCGTCCTCCCTATCATTTAAGAGGATCGAATATGGAACCTCACAGGTGACAGGCGCCGATTTTTCCACCCCGCCTGTCTGAAAGCCCAAATGTACCCCCTTACTCCGTAAGACCCGTGAGTAGCTGCTTCTCAAGGAAAAGTGTCATGTTCAAAACTTGACAAGAATAAACTACACTTACCATGTTTGCCCCAGCGAATGTCCCCAAGAGGAATGTGCACAGAGTCAGGGTGATCCCGATGAACAAGACGACGATGAAGGATGTCATGAAAGCCGTGCTGGAATCCTTGAAGCCACGTACCATCATGTAACAGAAAGGAGTCGCTCCCCATCTGAAACGAGATTACCATGAAATCATACACATTGGTTCTTGTCATAAGGAGCCACGGTGGTGTAGTGGTTCGGGCCTCCGACTTGCGGTCAGAGGATCCCGGGTTCGAATCCCGCTGCTGGCGTGAGACTTTGGCCAAGTCTCTTTGCCTTACTGGCCTCTCTCCACCCAGGTGTATAAATGGGTACCAGTCGGAAATGCTCGGATTGTAGCGCTGAATGAGCAGCTCATCTGAGTTCTACTGAAAGGTTTCAGGATAGACTGGNGATCTGGTTGCGAGCAATCTTGATGAACCCGTCGCCGAGAGCAAATGATGGTGATATCAGGAAGATGTACTCGAGGTAGTACAACGCATCCTTGACGTACTGAAATTAACAAAGAGTAGAAATAGAAACATACTGAATCGGGAGCTGAGTGCTGGCTCCATGGACAACATTGGGCGAATTTATGTTTAACAGGAGGAAACCGGAGTTCCTGAGAAGCTGTGCTGTCAAAAAGAGTCGCCCTCTCTATTATATTAAAGCAAATGGCTCGCGGGGTTTGTTTACATTTTTGGTGGTACCTCCCATAGAGAGTGAATCTCGCCTCCAGGCAAAGCCGTGCTCCAGCCATATGCAAAACCTGTGCACATATGCGAACGTAAACACCGGGGACGAGGTTCCATTAAAAACTTGTTAAAATGGGTTAATGACATTTCAAATTCAGTCGGTCAAAATGTACATTTTGTGCTATTCACATTGATTTTGAAGCAGCAGATTTTGCAAAATACGCCTCCGAAGTTTGGCTGTCTAATGCATTTCCCATTAAACTAAAATCCTTCTTTCGCCTTTTTCTCAAAACGGCACTTGATTTGAGGACATGTCAACAAACAACTGTCAACAAACCCCGCGAGCCATTTGCTTTAAGAGGACTGAATGCGGAACCTCAGAGACGACAGGCGCTGGTGTTTCCACTGCACAAGTCTGACAGCCCAACTGTCCTCCTTACTCGGTAATAACCCCTGAGTAGCTGCTTCTCAAGGAAGAGTGTCATGTTCAAAACTTGACAAGAATAAACTACACTTACCATGTTTGCCCCAGCGAATGTCCCCAAGAGGAATGTGCACAGAGTCAGGGTGATCCCGATGAACAAGACGACGATGAAGGACGTCATGAAAGCCGTGCTGGAATCCTTGAAGCCACGTACCATCATGTAACAGAAAGGAGTCGCTCCCCATCTGAAACGAGATTACCATGAAATCATACACATTGGTTCTTGTCATAAGGAGCCACGGTGGTGTAGTGGTTCGGGCCTCCGACTTGCGGTCAGAGGATCCCGGGTTCGAATCCCGCTGCTGGCGTGAGACTTTGGCCAAGTCTCTTTGCCTTACTGGCCTCTCTCCACCCAGGTGTATAAATGGGTACCAGTCGGAAATGCTCGGATTGTAGCGCTGAATGAGCAGCTCATCTGAGTTCTACTGAAAGGTTTCAGGATAGACTGAGGTTAAAGTGTGAAGTCGGATGACACCTCTACCGTTGTTGATATCAGACTATAAACCCAAACTTTAACTTTTTTAACTTTATAATCAGTTCTAGCGGGATTTGAAACCCACAATCTCTGGCACCTCATCTGGCACCATCCGGGCGCCAGAAACTGGAGGTCATGGATTCTAATCCCGCAAGATTTAAGAATACTGAATCAAGACCTGAGACCAACACTGCAGCTCTATCGACCAATGTAGTGCAGGAGGAAACTGGAGTGCCCAGAGAACACGACTGAATCGGCAAAACTCACCCAAAGAGTACCATGAGGACAGCAGACGCCTGTAAGTTTTCTCGCGCCGTGTAGATGTCAACGTCAAAACCGTACATGATACCAACACAGCAGCCAACAGGAATTGCAAACATCAACTGGAAATACATGCAGTGATCAGTTTAATAACAATGAATGAAACATTCAAATGAGGCTGAGCCGGTATTCATTGCAGTTCAGGACAACGGATTACTGTATATGAACTCTCGTAGGCCTACACTGTACATCTGTCGTAGGCCTACACCGTATCATATGTCACCCATTCAAGTACTGACCGCACTTGGAAATCTATGGCCGGCGATGAGGCTGTGCCTTATAACTGGGGGTACAGTACATACCATGTCCCAGATGATTGACGTTAGCCAGTACAACACAGGTCCTATTCCATACACAAACTGTAGTCGTTTCTCTTGGTTCAGGTTCTCCTGGACAGGGTAGATGATGAAACTGGCAGGGATGAAACACAACGCCACAAGAATCACAATCGATGTGCCCAAGTGTGACGCCCTCTGCAGACTGGAAATGGAAAATGTGACAAGGTGCATTTTGTGCACGGACAGCACTCGTTCTGAGACTGCTCCACAGCCGGGGCTTCAACGATGTAGGCCTATGACAAGGCCCCATTTCCCTCCTGGCAAATGAGGGTGCCAGACTCAACAACTGCTAGACATACCGTAACTTCTGCTAGACATAACTTCACAAGGGGAAGACGTGGTTAGTGGCACTCAAGTTAGCTGACATCGAGACTGAGAAATAAAACTTACATAGTTTCAGCACTGAGCTGTTCCCTGGTCATCGGGAGGGGATGGTTGTATGTCGTTATACCTGTTAAGAGAAGAACAAACGACGTCAATGAAGTGTTGACTTTCATACTTGAGGGACAAAGCCCTAATGATACATGTCTCTCACTACACTGATCCTCACAAAACTGCGGCGGAAACGACAGTCATGGAAAGGGGTCTAGGCCTATATAGTCACTTTTCCTTACCATATTCTGCAGGATCGTCTCCGAGGATTTCCTTCGCGTATCTCCTCTGTACGGCATTGCTCAGTCCATTCACATACGACGGAAGGCTGTGGAGAGCTTTGTTGTTGAACCAGACAGTGGCCGTCTGGTCCTGAGGAGCAGCCGATTGAGTGTTGCCGAATTCCCAGCCGCCAAATCTAAAACAACAAATCAGACTCAGTCAGGGCTGAGGAGAACCAGAAGCAGATTTGGGGGGGGGGGCGCAAAAAGTGCCCCCTTATGCCACAAACACAGTCTTTTTACTATGAGGGTTTTCAGAGTGGGCGACACCTCTTTATAATGCATTGGTGCAGTAGCGGCCCCCTTATCTAAAACCCTGGATCCACCCCTCAGGACATCCTATGAACTACACCTATGAGGAGCTGTTTTAGATGATACAGTGGGTCCTATTTTACCTGTTTTGGGGAAAGTCCTCATAAGTCCTCAGGATCCAGTCAGTAATGTTGAAATCATTCAACTTGTACATGGTTTCTGACGAGTTCATAATCTTCCTCGGTGGTGGGAAGCCCTCAGCATACTTGGGACAAACCTGGCGTTTCTCTTCACATCTACATTTGGGAGGATTCCTGTATTCCTTGGCTTGAGTGGGTGTGATGGAGGGGGTCGTGAAAGGAGGCGAGACTGTCTGGTTCCGGCAAACTGCAACATTCCTGAAATCAATTGTGGAATTTGTTGTAGTTGGCTGGTTTTCGAAAATTTACAATTTACAAAATTACCAGTACTATTGTGGTCTCCCTAGAGGTAATGGTGAAAACTATTTGAAAATACTGTTGGCCTACATTAATAGCTAAGTTATACACACTCAAAACCATCAGAGAATGAAACCATGCATTGATGAGTTCACACGTCCTTGCAAAAGAAGCAAGGAAAACACACCAACAGTCACTGTGACATGAGCGAGACAACACATGCATAACAACAAGTCATGCGGCAGCAAACCTCTTCCAACTGGCACCAGTCATGAGGCACCAAGAGGTTCTAAATACAAGAACTAAATCTCAATTCGATGCAGTATATTTACAGCGGTGTGGAAAGAATAAAGTGCAAGATGGAAATGAAATAACAGTGCTTCGCCTGAGGCATGAAAGTTTGTCCCAATGGCACCTGAAATGCTGTCCGAAGGACAGAAGCATTTTTCAACACTTCTGATGAGGCACCAAGTTCTAAATACAAGCATCCAATCTCCATTCCACACGGTATATCTACAACGGTTTGGAGATAATAAAGCACTACCTGGTAGATGGAATCGGAATCACACGATTTTTACCTCAGATTAAATAGATCTTGATCACTCATTGGAGCCCAACCACTAAAAACAGTAAGTATTTCAAATAAATGCACATCATGCATAACATTGAGAGAGCATTCAAAAAGCAAACCATGCAGTATCAATACTTGAAATAAAGATGCAACAGACCGACAGACAAAATTTCGCAGAACCGTGCGTCAATGTATGTACATGTACCGGATTCGGCTAAAGCAATGTGGCGGAGGAACATCAGTCAATATGTGTGAGCACGCACTTAGCACGGCCCACTCTTGAGCTCAGCTTGCTCAATAGCATGCATCAAAGCTCAATTGCATGCATCAAAGCAGCCAGCAAGTGTAAGTGAAGATTATGATGTATCTTGGTGACGGCACAGTCAAGTGCAACAGAACATGAGAATGAGGCACTGAATCTGTCACTTAATCACAATACCAGATCGGCACTCAGTATAACAGATTAGTACTTAGGTATAACAGGTGTTGTGTCGAGGTAACAGGTATGATGTGTTAGAAATTGAATTTGGCACTTAGTATAACACGTGTTTTGTCATGGTAACAGATGTAATGTGCTAGGAACTGAAATGGATGCATCAGTTGAGTGAAAGAAGACATTTGACAGGTCAGAATCATGAGTGAGTGACAACATGCCAAACATGCCAAAAAACCGTCTCAAAAACACCGATCAGAAAGGCTGGAAACATCAATGACTTGCAGTGCATAAGTATGTACCGGTACTTCTCACTTGGCACCAATACTTCTCATAGGATATTTCTTCTTCTCATCTGGAGCGTGTGTCAGGCACCAGAAGCATTTTTCAGCCACATGGACTAGTTTTTGTTATTTCTACAAGAACCTAGCCAGAAACAATGTTTGCCAGCAAATCCGACCGTTACACTTTTTGAGACATCGTAGGCACAAGAACTGGTATTTTACCAATTGCCATTATCCAGTTTATGGTTACTGTCGATCCATTGATTTTCACTGTAAGGGGTGAATACAGGTATCAACATGAATACAAATCATGACAGGGCAACCAGATGAGTTCATCAGAGACTTGGCCTATTCTGCCAAAAGATATTGTGAGAAATTGTCGATGTCTTCCCAGACTCGATTTTTAACGAAGATTCTTTTACCGAGTCATGATGCCTTGACTCCGAGCTGGAGTCACAGCACATCTCAATCAGTTGTCGGTTTTTTAACTTCTACTTTAAAGCAACTAACACCACATGAGTTGATCTATCGGGATATTTGTCTACTGAAATATCCATGACCTTGAGAGGTCATACTTACTGGAGGATGTGTTTCGATCCCGGCATACAGTTTGTCCCCAGTCCAGGCGGTCCGAGCAAACTCTCGGCCATCATGTCATTGAAATTGATTGGGTTGGCATTCCTGCAATAAGACAAGGGGATATAATAAACATGGTGGTTACTCGAGTTCAGATTTTGGAAACATTAGTGCCGGTCACCTTTGGGGCAATGGAGAACTTTTTCCAAGGGTAGTAGAGGTTGAGTATTACATTTGGCATTCAGCTCAGGAACTAAATTATTCCTTCGACTTACTTGTAGAAGACATTTCCACCGTATAACGCTGGTGACATCTGGCGGGCACCGGAGTTGCCAGCTCTTGGTGCCACGGTCGTCGTCCACATAGCGAAGGCAATGAACAGGCACGGAAGGATGAGGTGGCTGATGAATCCACGGAGATAGCGTCGATGATGGTGGAAACGTTTGATGACGAGGGACCAGAACTGGATGAATTTGAGAGCAATACCACCGAACTTGTAGACCGTTTTCTTGCGCTCTTGTCGGGGCTCACCAATGCCATTTGACGCATTCATCTGATCTGTACCGTTCATTGCATTGGCACCATCTATTGGTTCAGTTGTTAATGGAAAAGAATGTTTTGAATTAGACCTCATGGGCATTACACGCTATTGAGTCCTGTCAAACTATCAATTGGTGCACTGCATTCCAAAATGCTCATGGTACTGGTTCTGCCCAACGTGGGTCTCGAAGCCATGTAGCATGTGCGGTTTGGAATGTTAGTCAGGCATGCTAACCACTTAGCCATCAAGGAAATCCTCTATGGCCAGCAGGTTAGACTGTGCCATACTGGGGATACAGTGTACAGATACAAGTTGGGTTAGAACACGAGAGAGCTGGAAGGAATCACAATGACATGGGAGTAACCCACGTTGATTATCAACAAAGCGTGTTTCACATCATACCTTTCTCACCAACAGGTTCTAGTGGTATGTCCACCCCCATGCTCTCATTCAGTTGGGAGCTGCCGTTAACTTGCTTCATGCTGCGCTGGTGATGCATCTCATCAACGGTTTCTCGGGTCAATTCTTGGTTGCTGTCTGCCAGGTGACACAGACACAGGAACACCTGTCGGGAGTCAGAGTAACAAATTATAAGTGATTATCTATGCGGAACTGCAGCACAATGGGTTTACGGTAAAAATGCCCACAGTAAAAATGATGTGATCAACAGAGGAATCACACTCCACAACCACGTACCTCTTCCAGGGTCGTATCAGACACGCCATACGACGAGATCATCAGATCACCAAGGGCCTCGTTGAACAGGCCGAAGAACTTGTGGAACGAGGATCGCTGGTTGCTTGGTAGGAGGACACGCATCTCAGAGCCGACCTCTTCCTCGATGTAGGCACCGGGGAGTTCACGGGTGATGAAGTCGATGATGGCGCCACTGTCGAATGACTGGGGAGAAATTTTGTAATCGTTAAAGATATCTGAGGAAATGTGGATATTCTTCCTTCAACAGAGTAATACATTTGAATAACATCCATGTTTGGTTGCACCAATGAACATGAAGTCATTCCTCGGACAAGGCAATGAACAGGCTACTTACAGAGTCAGCTGAAACCTCTGGGTCTGGTTTAGCCTTTGACATCGTCAACAGGTAGCCTCGACCGAATCGATTCTTCAGGAACATGGAAGACCCAGTGCATAGAAGTTTTCCCTGGTGCATGACGGCGATCCTGTCGGCGAGGATGTCAGCTTCATCAAGGTGGTGGGTGGTCAGCAAGATGGTGCGACCTGAAGGTAGCGGTAAGTAAAATCAAATGTATAGCAGGAGGAAACCAGAGTACCCGCAAAAAACTTGTTTTACCAAAGAGAGTCTCCTCTATAACATGATGCGGATATCTGATTGGGGATCAAACTTGAAATCTCGGAGTGGCTCCTCGACGCCACTCAGCAAGTCCAATGGTTTCCTCGGACCCAGTAAGCCTATCATACCTTGTTTATGTTTGACAATCAGATCCCAGATGTTCCTCCTGGCTGCAGGGTCGACTCCTGCTGTTGGCTCGTCGAGGATAACGACACGTGAACCACCAACGAAAGCAATGGCGACCGACAACCGTCTCTTCATTCCGCCAGACAAGTTTCGAACTTTCTCGTTCTTGAAGTGTCGTAGGCCCATTGAGTCGAGGAGGCTGGAATAGAACATAGATTCATTAGCCATTCTAATTCAAAGGGCTACACTATTTTATGACTGCATCAGTGGCTACAGCACAACACAGAAGCAAAAGCATTTACTGAACTTCATTCACACTAACTGCATTGACTGGTAGCTGTCCGAGGGCATCCCCAGCCGGTGACAGAAATCTCCACTCCCTGTTCACAAATTAGTATGCTAAGACTGGATTCTTCTAACTAAAGAACAATACCTTGAGATATCCTCTTTGAGTTCCTTGCCTTTCATGATGCCCTTCAGTTTACCAAAGAATTTTAGGTGTTCCTTCACAGTCATTCTGAAATAGGTAAGGAGCTGATTACATCTTGAACTACATAGCAGTGCATGGTATCGTCAACACTGTGATTAGGCCTGATGTAGGAATGTAGCCATCACTGGAGAAAACTCACATGGGGGACTAACGTTTATTGTTTTCTTCATGTACATCTGAGAGAGGATTAGAAGGAAACATGAACTTACGTATCAAAGAGTACATTATGCTGAGGGCAGTATCCGAGCGTCTTACGGATCTCAGAGTAGTCGGTCCAGATGCTTTTGCCGTTGATGTAGGCAGAACCAGAGGATGGTGGGAAGATGCCACACAACATGTTGCTGCAAGAAGGTGAAAAATGGATATTAAATGGGTCTGAATTTTGGCAGATGTTGCAAGAAGAACATTTTTCTGATGCTGCCAGTACCGGTAACTGAAACTTACATTGTTGTTGTTTTTCCAGCTCCATTCTGGCCGAGCAAGGCCGTGATCTGTCCTTCGTAGAAGTTCATCGACAGGTTGTTGACAGCCACCTTCTTTTTCTTGTACTTCTTGGTCAGGTGATGGATTGAGATTCCAATCGGGAGATGTGCTGGCTCAGATTCATTTCTGAAGCTCCCTGGGTCTTCTACAAAACAAAAGATAAGTTTCAGTGTTCAGAATTTCAATGCCTGGCAAGAAACCAATACCCAGTGTAGGAGTAGGAAGGGTAGGCCTACATCATGAATCTACTAGTACATGCACAGCTGCCCCCATAGCATGAGAGAACAAGTACCTCATATTTTAGATCTACTTCGTATGAAAAATATCAGAGAAGTTCATCATCAAGGTTAACAAATGGACTTAAGTATATGAACACTGAGAGCAACGTTTGGCACAACATGAGCTACTGAAGTTAGGGATATAAAGATTGATAAAGAATACTGTACTGAAAGAAAAGAACATTCACAAACATGAGATCGTTCCAATGATTTATAGGAACCGATGAAGCCTGTATATACCGATAGTTCTAAAGCTGAAGCGGGATACAGACCTGCCTACCCTAACTTTGAGCTGGCTGTACTGTTTTTGAGGAACGACCATAAAATGACACTTTTCAGTGTAAAATAATGAAACGCGACATTCTGCAGTTGTTCCGATCAGTGTATTTTCTGCATTTAAGTGCAAAAAGAATGTTTTGAGTATAAAAAATATGGTCAAATACGATGGGTAGGCAGGTGTGAAAGAAGCAATTGTTTTACTGAATGCAAAAGCAGACTGACAAGTAGCATTAGGGTAAAGAGGATAGGTCGTTCAGGCAAGACCATTTTGAAACAGCAGATATCAAGTCAATGAGATTGGCGCTTGTTGTGAGAAGCCAGCATAAGCATCAAGCATCCCTTTCACCACACGGAGATGGCCCATAGCCTTCGATATCTTCTTGTTGCTCTCGGAAAAGCATTGGCATGCGGGGATGTACAAAGACCTACTGACGTTTAGGGCCTGCGCACGACATATCCAACTGTACATATAATATGGATGCAACAGTGATCACCAACAGAAAGAGTGAAGACCATGAAGCATTCTGATAAACATAGCACAGTTGGCAATTGGAAGAAGACACATTTACAAAGTTTGCACAGAAAACATGCAAAGATTTAACAACATTAACCTGGTTTGAAATGTGTGCCATTGAATCTTGGTTTACTGGCAAATGCTACAACAGAAAAACAAGAACAACATTAAGAGGACATTCTTTACTGGCAATGGATATCAAGATATGACGTCAAACATTATGTGGTGGGTTACCCATACGCTTACAGCAATCAATGAAATTACAACGACGATGGTGAATCCTGACTATGACAACTTTTTCCTTATTATGTGTGCGTTCCCTACTGCTTGTCCAGAATTGTATTGTAAGCCAAGTCTTCCACTCCAGCTACTTATACATGTACTTCATGCACCAAATGAACAACCCCAGTACATGAAAGGCGTTTGCGTTTGCGGATTGATTCATATTTACAAGGTTTGAGGGGTTGACATGCTTCCCTCGCATAAAGAAGGGTAACATTCAGAAGGAGATAGAAACCATCACCAAGGACATTAGCACATCAACTGAAAATGATTCCAAGGTTGGAGAGCTGATAAATAAAGCGGTTTGAGAGACAAGCTGGTCCCTCAATATATGTGGTGGTCTAAGAAAACCCGTCGGAAGTCGCTGAATGATCAACAAGGGCTGTCAGATTGCTGTGCATTGATCTGCAATTGTTTACCTGTTACATAGTGCATTTCAGCTATTGAAATGTGTGGTTAACACTTTCTTCAAATGTGACATCTGACGGGTTTTCCTAGACTGCCTCACATATGATGCACACAATCACCAACTGGTAAATATAAGGACAGGAGTCGACTAATACAGTAATACGGTACCAAATTCATCCGTAAGTTTGTAACCAGAGGGCTTTAATTCTGTGGATAGATGCATGCATTTTAATAGAGTTTGGAAAACATGCAGGAAAACAAGGCAAATACAAACAATTTTTTGCATGCATGAATGAGATAGATGAGATTGAACTCAGAAACAAGAGAAGTGATGAAATGATAAAGAAAAGCAGGGTCGGGGCCTACTCAGTTAGTGTCTTCAGAATGCAATTTAAAGCACTATTCCACATGGGAGTTTTCTCTTGCGAGTTGTCTCTCTATAGAGGCTTTGTAATGACGTCATCCTGGCAGCCATTCTGGCGGACACAGGGCACAGAGGTGTGAGCTGACCGTGACGTGACTTGCGTGAAGTGCACCACACCAAGTTGTTTGACGTAACGTCATTGGGGCATGCACGGCTCATTTCGCTGCGCCTCTGCAGCATGTGTCCTCCAGCATGGCGGCTTGTGACGTCATATGCAAGGCATCTATGCCTGGGCAATTCAACCAGAAGACTGGCCGTCATTTGTGTCATTGGTCTCAGTGATTAAAGCTATACCGGTACATGATGAATTGTCCATGAGAAGCAACTCACATGAGAAAACTCACACGTGGAGCAGCCTCTTTTGGGTAAACATGATAGACCTGTATGTATGTACAAAATGACTGATGGAAGAAAATGAGGTAACCTGGATAAACCTGGAAAGTCGTCAATAAAATTGAAAAGAAAGAATGCATCAAAGTAATCAGCATAGAGCCAAGTCATGCAGCATCCATAAAGCCAAGAGGACCTACTATATTTCTTCTTCTTGTGTCCCGTAGGACAACACACATTGTGGCAGAGATACTGGCCTGAAATCATCACCAAAATACAATCATTTATTGACTTTTTCAAACTCTTGAAGAAACACCATGCACATGCCTTTGTCAAAGAGAAGAACTGCACAGGCTGTTGTGAAAAAAGAGCCACGACATCAGATAGGAACTATAAGACGAGAAAGCAGACTTCAACATCAGTTTTTATGTGTTTGCCCAAGTTGGAAACATGGAAATAAAGATAGAAACACTCTAAATAAGCCATTTAATTCACAGATTTAGACACGTCTAATGTAATCTAGTTCCTGAAGTACCGATAAGCCTAATTCATACTTCGACGCACGACCATCGCCGGCGACCGACGCGTGATTTTGCATTTGACGCCGACCACGCCGTGCGATTTGGTCACCGTCCGATCGCGTGGCTGTAATGAACTAGGCTATAGTAAGATGGAACCACGTCCATGTTAGACATGCATTGAAAGGACATTATTCCAACCACACTCTTCATTTGCATGAAAATTGGGTTACATGCATCCTGAGGTAATCAGTGCTTCCATGCGCTCACTCCCTATGTTGCCGCACACACAATAATGTAGGATGAGCATCACGAACGCCTGATTACCCCAGGATGCATCACATGACGAGGATAGTTCATGGTTAATCTACATGACGACCAGCATCACCGTCATGCAGTAAATAATACAGCTTGAGTTTCACCACATGCAATTGTCTTCGGAGAGAGCACTTTTCCGTTTGCTGGAAATATAAGTTGTAGGCTTGTGGAACAGGAGAGAGAATTTCACATCAAATTTATCAGTCAGGGAAGTAACATGCACTGAACTTGAACTCAAGAGTTTTGTAAACCACCCACCACCATCTCAACACCCTTCGACTTCACTGACACTGACAGTAACCTATAAAATATCTACCGGTACTGCAACGCTGACAAGGAGATCTTTCTTATGAAGGATGGTTTAGAGACAATTTTTGGGTGTGAATGTGACGACATGCCAATGAAACCATCAGTGCCATCCCATCTTTGACAACCTAGCAACTGACAATATACAAGCACATGCTACTAAGCAATCACTAGAGCAATCTTCAAGCAATAACCCTCCACGAACAAAAATTAAACTAAAAAGCTTTAATACAGTGCTGCTAGTACGTGGTTGTTATGGGGACATCTTTACAACACAAAAAGCATATAATCTTCTGATAGCATTGGCATTCTAAAATGCTGAATACTTGATAGGCTTTACCTATTTTGTCGACAAGAGTACTGCTAGTGGATGCCACGGGGCTGAATTCCCCTGCTGCCTTTTTCCTAGCATTGGAAGCTTTCACTGAAAGAATATGCAACAGGCCGTTACAGACAAGCCTACCCACATCATGGCCATCCACAGCTAAGACCAACTAATGGTGCATTGTTTCTGCAGTTCTCCATCTCCGAACAGAGATATTAAATCAACTTTTTACGTTTAGCCTTTAGAGGAATGTCTTTTACATGCTGTTATGGGTCAATTTCAATCAAGACTTGGTCAGGTGCCAGCAAGTTCTACAGTTCACATGGAAATGCAAAACAGACACCGGTGCACGATTTGTCCCAAGACAGATTTAGGGAGTCTCAGGCCCGTCCTGGGTGATCCACTATGTTTCTGTTCATTGTATGAATGAGAACTGGTCTCAGATTATGCCATGGTGAACTTGAGCCAGGAATAACGAATACTGTTTTGTTTCAGCAACTTCTCAGGCAGTTCCAAAGTAAGTTTAAGTGCTCGACAGCAATTACCGTAGCCTGTGCAAGCAAAGCTACAAAGCCGTCAAGTGCAAAGCACGAAGGCAGTAGTGTCCAAACTTCTGTGAGACTACCGTATTACCATTTAAATTTGCACCAAAACTTTAAACATCAACCAATACTGGTTCATTACAGAACTTTCCTCAACACATTGGTCACGGCACACAGTGTAGAGAGACATAGTGAAAGCAGGCAAAGCTGTGCTTTACCATCCATTTTTTTATCTTTCTAGTCCCTTTTACAGGCAGTAACTCTTGGTATTGAAACTGTATTGGTGTGAATGGGTCTGACAATGACTGAATGTGAATGACAGTAATGTAGTCACCAGAGAATCACCTTTTGGTTGCTGCTGGCAAGCAATGCATAAAAACCTAAAGAACACCGGGTTTGTCAGGATAGACAGGGTGCCACGTATTCTGACAGAGTTTTGTCAGGGTAGTAAGAATTGTGGCAAATGGAACAAATAACCTGTTCATTCACTCAACGATTTCTCAGAATCAATGACACAAGATGAAATGGATTCAGTGAAGGATGAATGAAATTCTACTCTACACGCTACCAGGAGGAGATTATCTAGACAATCTCCTCCTGACGCTACAGATACCCACCTTCTTCATTGTCTTCATAGATGGGGTTCCTGTACGCATTCTTCACAACATACTTGCTCGACTTCTCCTCTTTGTTCGGGCAGAAATAACAACCCCAATATCTCGGGAGGAATGGGAAGTAGAATGGTTGCGGCATTCCATATTTGCCTAAAAACGATCAAGGGATTAGACATTCTTGGTTTTAAGGGACATCCTCTGGATTCAGAGATCGACCCCATAGATATATCGGGGCAAGTCAATCTTGACGTAATCACCAATACTCACCTGGGAAGACATTCCTAACATACCAGCCAATCAGGAAATAGATTGCCGAATCAATCACCATCATGATGCACGCCCATGAGAACGTGATGGAGTCACCAGGGTACAGGTTCTCAATGTTGTGCCATTGGATACCAATACCCATTCCTTCATAGCGTGATACGTAACTAGCACCAAAGCTGAATGCGGACGGCGACAATAATGACTGAAAGGGATGATAGCATGGATGTAAACATGATATTTCGACAATTTTGATATTTCGACAATCATGATGATTTTTTGAGAAGATTACGTGGCCACTTGATGGGCATTATCTCCATGAGAGAGTTATCCCACTTAAGCTGGTTCCCTATGAGCAACTCAGCGGCATAAAACATTGGGTAGGCATTGGTGCCGCTGGTCTCAGCATAAGTCATAACGAAACTGTTGAAAGCCAACTCACATCGGAAATCTCTCACGAAGAGAGGCACCTTCATTACATGGCCTCTTATGGCACTAACTACATAGGGCTGAAAACACAGCCACAACTTGTGTGTGGGTCATAGAGAACCTTACAATACTGACGAAAATGTTAACATGGAACTACTTCTGTACATGAACTACGACAACTACGGTTAACACTCTATCACTGTAAGCATTACAAGTAACAAAACATGGTGAACCTGAATGAAGAGTCAACAACGTCTGGGGATTAGTTCTTTTCCTGTCAATGTACATGTAGCGCCATACAGGTATGAGCAAAATGATAGTCAACGTAGGCTCTTGCAATTGGGCATGTGGAGGGAGGGGAGCAAAGAGAACCTCACAAATAAAAGCAGGCCATCAGTGGTTGGTAAGGAGTCATCTCCATGCCAAATCAGAGCCAAGGGGCCAGAGACCTGCTACCCTTGGACTCAAGTAAGAGTACAAGAACATGTCTTATGCCCAGCCAGACGAATAAAGGTGTCACTACCAGACTCGACTTCATTCAAGTACACCAACATTTTCTACAAAGACTCTCAGAATCTGCACTTGCGAACTTATCATTGCAATTTTCTGAAAGACTGGAACCAAATATAATTCAGACAATTTAGAGAGTGTTTCGATATATCTCATCATCTCAACTGGGGGATCATTATGCGGGTGATCCACCGACTTTACGACGAGTTTACGATCAGTTGGCGACTTGTTCACGACGGGTTTGCGACTAGTTGACGACGAAAAATCGTGGCAGGTGGATCATCATTCACGATTCGTTCACGACGGGTTTGCGACTCGTTCACGACTGAAATTGTTGACGACTAGTTTGCGACGAGTTTACGACGAGATCAGACATGTTTGATTTGGTCGCAAACTAGTCGTCAACTCGTCGTAAAGTTTGCTCTGTAGCAGACGTATTTTTTCGGTGGATCAGCTTCAACGTCACGTCATTTCTTTACGATCAGTTTGCGACTAGTTGACGACGAGTTGACGACTTGTTGACGACTGCCGTCGTGAACAAGTCGTCAACTGATCGTAAACTCGTCGTCAAGTCAGTGGATCACCCGCATTAAGATGCATGGACTTGATTCAGAAACTCGGTGATTACATGCTGAACTTACTGCTCCTGTTTTCTCCGACCAGGTTAGATTATAATTTAGTGCCATCACCACAGTAAACGGAAGGTACCCAAGTACAAATATTATCATCCCAACCAGTGCCGCCAAGTTAGCCCTCATGAAAAAAGCTGACACCAGGAAGCTACAAAATATATACGACATAAGAAAAGCATGAGTTATGTGCACTGAACTAACAAAGCATCAAGTTGTGAATTTGTCACAAACCAGGCCCTCTGGCGTGTGACACAGCTGGAATGAAAAAAGCCACAAGTTAATGCTTCCTTCCATTGGTAAATGACAGTATCTCCATTTCTGACCAGTGCGGACATGGTTCATTGAAGTAACATCACTATCATGTACTATCAAGTACACTGTAGTGTAGAGTATAGCTGTTACAACTATCAACAATCATCCCACTGATAACCGGTGGAGATGGAGTCTTTTACCATTGGATGGGAGAATGGTACAACATATAGTAGTTTCTCGCAAATACACTGCAGATATTTTTCAAAATTGCCAACGTTTGTTGGCCGAGCTCAAGTTGATGAAAGGCCAGAAAACTGTGTATGAAATCTCAGATGGGGAGGTTCTGCCTTCACGGGCTAATATTGGGAACTATTTCTCCCCAATGCTCAGCTCCCAAAAATGCGAGTCTGGTCAATCTGTTATGATCCTCCTTAAGGCCTGTCTCCACTTGGCCCGCGAGTCCCCGCGAACCACCACGAGTATACTCGCGGTGACTCGGGTGGTGATCGGCGGTGATTCGCGGGCCAAGTGGAGACACGGCACCGTGAATGACCGCGAATGGAAATGCCCGCGAACACCCCGCGAGTGTTCCCGGGCATTCGCGGCCGTTTCCAACATGTTGAAAAAATCGCGAAGCAATCGCGCCGCCCACGAGTTGGAAGGCATACCGCGAATGACCGCGAACAGTGGAGACACCTTCTCGGGGACATCGGCGGTCAGTGGCAGCTGGCGTGGTGACCCGGATGTAGTTGATCAGAATGAGGTCACCGGCCGGGAGCCAATAGGAGGGCAGGGAATAGCCGCAAGTACTCATCAGGTGTAGACACGTTCGCGGGTATTCGCGGTGACACCGCGAACACAGGTTATTCGCGGTGGGTCACCGTGAATAACCTGTGTTCGCGGTCCGAGGTCCATCGGCGATGCATTCTCGGGTAGTGTAGACTAGGCTTTACGTATCGTGCAGCATATTTGCCAGAAACTCACGTATATACACATATTGACTACAGCTATTAGCATTGTGCATCTATCCACCGACGTGACCTACACAGCATCTCTTCTGAGCACGGAGAGACAAGGGTTAAAGGCTCTAAATTCTTACTGGATTTCACTTACAAATAAATACGATTCGTGGAATTCATCAATCATTGCAAGGGCAACATAGAAGGCCCAAGGTAAATATGCTGTTATATAGACAACGATACCGCAAGCGGCTGCAAGGCTTGCGCGTCTGAAAAATGAACCGACCAAGTAGCTGGAAGAAAGATGAGCATAAAGAAGTGTTATTCAAGATGATTATCATACTGGCATCTTTGTGAGGTGAAAAAATACAAAAAATGGAAACTTGGGTGCGGGCTCTAAAGTGGTACTGCAGAAACAATGAACAAGTCAAACTCAACAGTTATTGGTCCAATTTCCATTTAGGCCTAAAATGGTAGGCCTACTCAGTCGAGGGTTAATCATTGACTGTTCTGTACTCTGTTGCTTCGTTGACTCTGCGGGCACCTTCCCAGCAAAAAAATCTTCGGGTTCTGGGGAAGTACAGTAGGGCTACATAAGGTTGCAAGCTGAAATTGAAACAAATTGGTATCCTACAGCCTATTGTAGGCCTAGTCATGCAGTGGGTTAAATTCCACAGCAACTGCCTGTAATGTCTTAAATACCCACTGAGAGTTGGTCTCCTGCATCCTCTTACACTTACCACATCATCGTTGTCGACAGCGAGAACGCCAAGAAAAAGAAGATTAAGATCAACCAATTGCTGTACGGCAGTAGATTGGAGACCTTCAGGATGACGACCATGATGACTGACATCAGCGTCATGGAGAGCATCGATGAGAAGAACCAGGAGAGGAAATTCATTACACTGCTCATCCCCATGACTCGCAGGGTCTGAAATGAGAAATATCCTGGTACAGGATGATATCCTTGTGCTGTACAGGACAATATCCTGGTCCAGGACACGATCCTGGTACAGGATAATATCCTGGTACAAGATAATATCCTGGTCCAGGACACTATCCTGGTATAGGACAATATCCTGGTACAAGATAATATCCTGGTCCAGGACACCATCCTGGTACAGGACAATATCCTTGTGCTGTCAGGCCAGTATCCTGGTCCAGGACACTATCCTGGTACAGATGATATCCTGGTAGAGGACATTATCCTGTGTCTGTTTGACATCTTTGTACAGGACAACAGCCTGTTCCAGGACAATATTCTGGTCCAATATCCTGGCCCATGGACGATATCCCGGTGCAGGACAACATTTAGGTCAAAGAAAATATCCTGGTACAGGACAAGGGTCATAACCATCGCATTTCACCTTGCTGTTTGTTAGCAAGTAGGAAGTTACCCTCATCAATGAAATGTTCTTTAAATGGGTCACAACTGTGGAATTTTATCTTATTTTAAGTTTATCATGCAAAACAATCCAAAATTCTTGCCGATTACTACCTCACATAATCCAGTCTCTCGTTCAGCTACAGTCGCACGAATCATGACTGCGATCTGGACAAACCAGGCCAACACCATCAACAACGGAAGTAAAAACGTGAAATAGTTAAGGAAGCTGTAGTGAAGAGAAAAATATGTGCAAAGAGGTTAGAATAAGCCGGTTAAAACTAGAAGCACATCCTAACTAAAGGGTGTCCAAGAAGTGGTTTTGTCCAGCTTGTTGCCTGTGGTGAAATAATCATTGTGAGTGTCAGGGTTTTTCAGCATGCAATGGATCCAGTGCTCTTGTCAAGTTGACCCAGACTTACAGCAGTTGAAGGAGGTGGTTTCATTACAAGGCCAATTGAAACTTCTTTGCCTGCTATTGTACAGTACAGCAGCTTGCACAGGCTTCAACAACCTTGTAATGGCCCTATTCCCCTGCACTTCCCGAACTGTACCCCAGCTGTATTCTCCCTAAACTGTACCCCAGCTGTATTCTCCCTAAACTGTACCCCAGCTGTATTCTCCCTAAACTGTACCCCACCTGTGAATACCCCAGCTGTATTCTCCCTAAACTGTGCCCCAGCTGTGAATACCCCAGCTGTATTCTCAGCTGAAGCTAATCCAATGCCGAATACTGTTGCAGTGAAAGGAGTTGCACGAGGTTAAACTCTTGGTACTTCAGGGTCAAAACATTAACTGTACCGGTAATCAATTATGTTAAGTGTTTTGATGTGACCAATTATGTGAGATGACAAAAACAACAATATTGGAAGAAATAAAATGTGAAATGAAATGTGATAATAATGGAACGGAAATGTGCAATTGCTGGAACTCTGGCATTGGGTAATCTCGGCAATCCCATTACTGTTCCCCCCCTCCCGAAATGAGAAAATCAGTGATTAAAAATGAAATATGACCCCCAACGATTTCAGTTTTTCCTTAAATTACACAGCGAGAACTACCCCATGCTGAACATCTGATGGCATAGACTCATCTGTATGCCGAGATTAACCAAAACTGGTTATACACCAATGAATCTGTCTGCACTCAGACGGGAAGGCCAAGAATACACAGAGATCTGTACACAGAAACTATGTACGACACAACAGACAACTTTCATATTGAAAACTGCACAGGATGGCGATTTCAATGTAGTACCGGTATTGTCAGTGATAGCTCCTAAAGACCTTTCCAATGAATGCAAACAAACTCCATAAAGCAGATTACTCCACTGTTGTGAATGCCAAATATAATACACCTTTACTACTAAGGTACCAAATATAATACACCTTTGCTTCTACGGTACCAAATATAATACACCTTTGCTACTGCCAAATATAATACACCTTTGCCACTAATGACTAAAGCATTTTCTTTAACCAGCTAGGTTGGTGAGGTTTAAAATGACTAAGGGCACAGCTCCATGTGAGAGTTCTCATGCAAAATGGCTCTCAATGGGCACCACTGCTTGTCCCCTCACGACTTACGCCGAGACAAATAGCATGAACGACTGTAGTTGTCTACAGTCGAGCAGAGAGGCAACTTGCACAAGAAATCCCTAACATAGAGGAGCACCTTAAGGCCGTTATTATTTAGCGCTAACATGGTACCTCTTCCATGCCGAGTTCTCTATGTCTGACTGATTCAGTAACATAGCCACGGCGACAAAGATAAGCCAACTGATCACCATGATCAGTGGT
Organism: Notospermus geniculatus; assembly: GCA_002633025.1. Lineage (NCBI taxonomy): Eukaryota > Metazoa > Nemertea > Pilidiophora > Heteronemertea > Lineidae > Notospermus > Notospermus geniculatus. The sequence continues at coordinate 561,207 of NMRB01000005.1, read as the reverse complement.
AAGAGCACGTGTCGGACACGCGCAAAAAAGCTGAAAGAAATAGAAGTCAGATGATGAAGGTATGATGCACCGTTCGTACTCACTGCAAAACATGATGACAAATGGAAAATGACATGTGTGTCTAGAGGAACCATCACATCTGGTAAATGAGAGATCATCAAAAGTCATGTTGGTGATTACTTGCCTGTCTTTGTTGTAACATGGATAGGGGAACTGTTTGACTTTCAGGGATGGCGTCGCGACAGGTTTGCCAATCTGGGCACTAACAATGGCCTTGTCAACCATGTCCTGTAGTGGCACGAAGGCCCTGAGGTAGCGGAGATCACTGGCGAAGTCATCGGCAGGACCAGTCTTAGAATACCTGAAAAAGTTTTGGAGGCCATGTGGGAGAGCCAATTTCAACAGACTGAAGGACTGGGTCTCGATATTCCAGCAACTGTCTTACACAAGATACCGTACCGGTAATCTTCATTCACTGCTCATAACTGCAGCTATTTACATGATGTCCACACCATAAACACACTACAGCTTACACTGTTTAAACCATGTCTTGTCATTGTAAAAGACTCATCTCTGAAGTCTACTTACTCTTGGAACCTTAGATGGACTGGTGGGGTGTTGTCAATATCCAACCTGATCTTGTACTTGACGTGTTTGGGGACAGAGGAATCATTTGTAGGAATGGAACGTTTCTTTCGACTTGACTCTTCATCCAAGAAGACAATTGCTGTAAACAAAAGCACAGAAACTGCATATTTTCTGATTTGGGAATGCAACTCCCAGGTTTGATTTATCGAAGGACCCAGACACAAGAACACATCACCAGAGTGAGAAGGGAGGAGCCTCAGTCACACTAAGAAAGGGTCTGGCCTGGAATCAAATCCACAACCATGAAGTGACGGCCGTGCTGATGTTTTTGAACCCTATTCTACGATCACTGCCACCATACCTGCCATGACCTTCCTATCCTTTCCAAGTTGCTTAGCAACATTCTCCAGTTCCGCTTTTCATTTGCTACGCCAACATATCTGTCAAGGTCGATACAGGCTGAGTAGTTCAGCATCACTCTGGAGTAGTAGAGCATCTTCTCCAGGTCCTCGGACCGCACGGAACTCATGCCCTCCATCATGTTAATCAAATCATCTGCTTTCATTCCCATCATTTCTTCAATGGCACCGCTCACAAACGGATTGGATAGGGCTTTCTGGAACAGCAACAGAACTGTGTACAAAACAGCTTAAACCTTAGACCCTCAGCTCCCAGGTGAAAAATGATATATTGTGCCTTCAGATGGCCACATGAAAGAGAGACGCATTCTTAATTACCGGTACTTACTCTGATGTCATCAGAACCGATTTAAAATGACCACGTTACCTACCTTCACAGTCTGCATGTTTCCAGAGTTATTTGTGACTGCACCGAGTCCGCCACCATTTTCGGCAAATTCTTGCAACATCTGTTTTATGTCTTCGATCTCTTGGAACGTGGTATTTGCCTGAAATACAAACAATATATTGTATTAAAACAATAATATACTGGTAGGCCTACCGCAGATGAGGAACAGGTGATAGACTGATAGAACTCCCAGAAGTTTGGTGTGACATAGGCTCAACCACTTCACCACGACGAAGTGGAATTCTCCAGTCATTCAAGCCAGAAGATATGACCTTACGATTTCACAAGTGAACAACACCCTGCATTATTCATCACATTGTGAAGAGTTTGACCTCTGACCTGTGACATAATCTTCCTCGTGATTGGTGTGTCCGGGGAGAATGGGATCTTCCCAAGCATCAACGGTTTGATGTAAGCCCACACGATGGAGCCACCAGGTATGTTTCGTATCACCCGATAGATGTCGGCACAAGACTCAGCTGAAAAAGTAGAGGTTCACTTATGAGATGAGATTGGTCCAACAGTAAAGCTGCACTGACATCCAAGCAACACGTAATGAGTACCTGGTGTTGGAGCCATAAATTTGTACATGTCAACTTTAAGTTCCCCCCCACAAGTTATAATGAGAAGAGAAGGGTATTTACCAGGCAAGTCGGCCAATTCTTTCTGCATCATTTTCGAGTTGGTTTCTGTCTGGCCAATGCTGTCTGTGATACCGAACTCATCCTTGAATGTCATGGCGTCAGGACTGCCGCACAGCATTCTGCTTAGTGAGGACAACATGTTTGCTAGAAACAGAAGAGTACGACATGAGTAACTGTCACCAAAAGTAATGTCACAAGTTTGAATACTACGCTGTATTGAGTTAAAACAAGAACTTCATGAATGATCATCTGCATCGGTGAATGAGAGTTTTCATTTAATGACTTGTGAGGAAAGGGATAGACTAGTAAGGTAGAGGGGACAAAACTCATCACATAGAGGAGGCAAGATTTATCAGGTTGAGGAGGTAGACACATCAGGTAGAGTAGGCAAGACCTCATCAAATAGAAGAGACAAAGACTCGTCAGGTAGAGGAGACAAGACTCGTCAGGTAGAGGACATACAGTAAGACTCGTAAAGTAGCGGAGACAAGACTTGTCTATGTCAGGTAGAGGACATAAGACTCGTCAGGTAGAGGAGACAAGACTTGTCAGGTAGAGGACATAAGACTCGTCAGGTAGAGGAGACAAGACTTGTCAGGTAGAGGATTTTGTCAGGTAGAGGACATAAGACTCATCAGGTAGAGGAGACAAGACTTGTCAGGTAGAGGACATAAGACTCGTCAGGTAGAGGAGACAAGACTTGTCAGGTAGAGGACATAAGACTCGTCAGGTAGAGGAGACAAGACTTGTCAGGTAGAGGACATAAGACTCGTCAGGTAGAGGACATGAGACTCCAAAGGTATGTAAAGGAGACAAGATTTTTGAGACAGAGGTTCAAACATGCAATAGGATCAGTCATGTTACTTACACTCATCCTCTGGAGATTCGACTGAAATTGAAATATCTAGTTGTTAAGCCTACAGAAGCAAATGCACTATTGTTAGCTTAAAATAATAGCAGTCATCATTGATTTCCTGCTGTTCTTTGTCATTCCCTCGGCCTTCAGTGTCAGTACATGTCCAACCTTAGGACTTGAAAATGAACTATTCAGGGCGGCTAAGCAATTTTGTTAATGCTCTCATTGCTACTTCAAATCTAACATATTTACAATCTATAAAGAAGTTAAGATATGATCATTATCATTTCATTCAAGATGAAAAACAACGTACGTCTTGCAACCGATGGACCTCCTTGTTGGCCCGTTTTGCCGGGAACAGCAGGCAGAGCTTCTGCTAATTCTGAAAACTCTTTTAGGTATTTGTCAAGCTGATCCGCCAGGGGTTTTAATTTCTCCATCGTATCCTTCAGGTCATCTGTAGTCATGTTGACCTGGCTCAGCATCTGGTCAGCTGTCATCGATACAAACTGTAATTGCAAAGAGAATCGTTGGGTAATTCCTTGCACGACAAACACTAGTCTCAAAGCGGTTCACATTATTAGTCACATTATTAGTTACCGGTAATCTCTCCAGAAAGTTTTCTGGGGAAACCAAGAAGCAGCTCATTCAGCAATCACTTGAACCTCACTCAGCAGGGAATCAAACCCATGGCCTCCCAGTCCTGAGTCTCACACTCAATCACTACACCATAAATGGTCTCAAAATATGATGGCAATGAATCTTACTGTTTTCATCAGTTCTCCAATGTCTAATTCTTTGATCAGTTTCTCCATGACCTCTGCCGTCTTGTTGATATTCGTCGAGCAGAGTGGATCGGTGATGTCCTGGGCTTTCACGTTGATCGTCTTGTCGAAGATCAGCTCAGGGTCTTCAGCTTCACAGGGTCACAGAAGTATGAGGTGATGTTCTTCTTGGCGATGAGCTCCATCTGGAAACCAAGCAGTGAAACGTTACTGTCAAGAAAACACAGCCGTGAGGTGAGGGGGGGACTAGAATCCTACCTGGTAGGATTGGTAGTACCAAAGGTCTTGACAAGCAAAGGAGCAGGACTAAATGTCTGACATCACCACCACTTACCTCTATGAAGGAGAAACTTGAGTCAAGAAGAGCTTTGGATGCGTTTGGTGTCATGCCCAACTCCTTGATCAAGTAGTTGTTAAAATCATCATCGTTTTTGATCAGGTCTCTCATACGAACTGTAATAGGAGGTAAGATGTCTTAGAAGGAACATTGGAAAAGAGGACACTGACTGCATTTCTAATGACTCCAGGGCCTAACACACCAGGCCCCGTATTCATAAACCTACTTAAGTCAAACTGTGATACTTATCTTTTGTGTTGAACAAAGGATAAGTGTCACACTTAGACTTAAGGGCCTGTATTCAATAAGGGTGATCATCGCACGTTTAAGGGTGTTTTGGCCTAATCAGCGTACAAATTCTGCATTACACAGGTTAAAGGCCTAGAAAACTATTGTCTGATGTCTGTACGGTGGTTCACCAGAGGCGTTTATCCGCAGGATAATCACACGCGTCTAACTATCCTGCGTCTAAGTCAAAGAGCATGAAGGAAATGTTGAACGATCAGGAAGGCTTGTCTAGAATTTTTCCAACACTTTCTATTGTCCTCCCACACTAAGACACCAGGAATGTTAGACGCGTGTAATCATCGTGTGGGTAAAATGCCAGGGATCAGGCAGCTTACAGAACGTAGAACAATAGTTTCTAGGTCTATAACCTGTGTAATGCAGAATTGGTACGCTGATTTAGCTAAACACCCTTATTGAATACGGCCCATGTAGTTTTATGAATACCAGTCCAGGCATGTAGGCGAGTTGATAGCCATCCTATCTTGACTCCAAACTGCATGTGCTAGATGGGTTCAAGATCTGGGCAGAGTCGAAAAACGGGCACAGTCGAAAAACGGTACAGGCACTGTTGGACAACAACTACAATGTAGTTGAGGAATTTTCAACTTTCCCTAACCTTGATGATCAGTTCATCAAAGGTTGTCAGTGAACATACCATTGAAAATGAACTTGAAGAGGTTGAGATTACGAAGTCCGCTGGCAAACTTTGTCAAGTCTTTCACCAGTTGTTTCATCTCTGGTGTCGTGGCAAAGATTTCGAAGTCCTGGATGAGGGAGACGAGGCTGGAAGAGAAAGCAGCACTGCAGGAGAACTGTTGTTAAGGTACATAACAATGACAACAAACGTCGACTTCATCTCTCTTCTATCAAAGAGTTAGGTTGCCCACAGACAATGAACTTGCACAAGAAAACTCTCACGTTAAGAAGCACCTTTAGGAATGTTTTACGAACCTGTCGAAGACCTTCTCTGGGGTGTTGTTGAGGATTGCTTCCTGAAGCTGTGGTAGCATCTTGACGATTTTGTTGACATCAAAAGGCATCACCATATCGACGATATTGAAGAGGCTGCCACCATATTTGAAGATGTCGGACAGATGGTCGCTGACCTTGTCCAGCCAGTTTGATGCCACGATGCTTGGGTTGTTCGACTCCCCAATCTGTACATGAATAATTGAGAAAGTGACCAAATGAATTCCCACACCAATGGATCCCTTTCAGGGTCTTCAGCTTCACAGGGTCACAGAAGTATGAGGTGATGTTCTTCTTGGCGATGAGCTCCATCTGGAAACCAAGCAGTGAAACGTTACCGGTCAAGAAAACACAGCCGTGATGTGAGGTGGACTAGAATCCTACCTGGTAGGATTGGTAGTACCAAAGGTCTTGACAAACAAAGGAGCAGGACTAAATGTCTGACATCACCACCACTTACCTCTATGAAGGAGAAACTTGAGTCAAGAAGAGCTTTGGATGCGTTTGGTGTCATGCCCAACTCCTTGATCAAGTAGTTGTTAAAATCATCATCGTTTTTTATCAGGTCTCTCATACGAACTGTAATAGGAGGTTAGATATCTTAGTAGGAACATTGGAGGAGAGGATACTGCATTCCTTATCATTCATAAGGCACTCCATGGCATGGCCTAGCCTGCCGGCCATGGAGGCGAGTACATGTAGTTAGCCGTCCTCTCCTGCACTCCAAACAGCACGTGCTAGATGGGCTTGGGACCTGAATGGGGCAATGTTGGACAACAACTAACTGAGGAATTTTCATCTTTCCCCTGACCATGATGGTCAGTGCATCAAAGATTCAATGAACATACGTACCATTGAAAATGAATTTGAAGAGGTTGAGATTCCGAAGTCCGCTGGCAAACTTTGTCAAGTCTTTCACCAGTTGTTTCATCTCTGGTGTCGTGGCGAAGATTTCGAAGTCCTGGATGAGGGAGACGAGGCTGGAGAGAGAAAGCAGCACTGCAGGAGAACTGTTGTTAAGGTACATAACAATGACAACAAACGTCGACTTCATCTCTCGTCTATCAAAGAGTTAGGTTGCCCACAGACAATGAACTTGCACAAGAAAACTCTCACGTTAAGAAGCACCTTTAGGAATGTTTTACGAACCTGTCAAAGACCTTCTCTGGGGTGTTGTTGAGGATTGCTTCCTGAAGCTGTGGTAGCATCTTGATGATTTTGTTGACATCAAAAGGCATCACCATATCGACGATATTGAAGAGGCTGCCACCGTATTTGAAGATGTCGGACAGATGGTCACTGACCTTGTCCAGCCAGTTCGATGCCACGATGCTTGGGTTGTTCGACTCCCCAATCTGTACATGAATAATTGAGAAAGTGACCAAATGAATTCCCACACCAATGGATCCCTTTTACCTCAGGGGGCTGGAATGGGCCCGAGATTTCATACTTGGCAGATTTACTACTTCTTACCCTCTGCAGTATTCATCGTTTCCATGACGTAGGCCCAGGCCTACCGGTACATCGTTCTGTGACGTTGTGCGTTTTGCCCACCAGCTTTGCATCATCAGCAATGCATTTTGCCCACCGGCTTTGCGTCATTACGGCGACGTCAGCAATGGCGGACACTGTCCGAGTCACATCGTGGAAACGATGAATAGAGTCTGTGAATGGACCACTCCTTGATTTCCTCAGAAAGGTTTCCTGTATGTCATATCAAGTACCGAAGTGGAAAAGATGAAGTATAATAGGCATGGTTGCTGCCTCACATCTTACCTTTATGGCAACCTTTGCTAAGTTGATGGCATCAGTGATCTGAGAAATGCTGATGTTCTGCACACCAGTGCAGAGTCTTTCGCTCAATTCGTCAAAGTCCAACTTGAAGACCGGTGGCACTTGGATGTATTTTGAGAGTTCGACAGGTGAACAAACTATTAATTTCACATTGGCATCAGTCATGTTTTGGAATTTCCTCTGAAAAGAAAAACAGATGTATTGACACCAGAGATCTGCGATGGTGTCTTGCGACCCTCTGACCTTTGTCTTCATCTCACACTGAGTAACTTTACTTTTGCTCCAATACATACTCAAGTCATTCCTAGCTAGCATAAGTCATCAAAAACAAGGTCTCAACATACCACATCCAAGTTGATGGTGGAGTGGAGGATGGTGTTGATCATGTCTGGTGTAACCTTGGCAGTCTTGAGCAACAGATCTTTGATGCTGGTATAGTTCTTGAAGATTTCGGTGATCTTCATGGAGACTGAAAAGAAATCATGGAACATTATTGAACAGGTACACAGGTAGGTGAAATTATTTGTCCCTGCAATAACACATGGCATGCACTAACCAGCAGATGTTGGCTACAAAAAGAAAAGCAAACAGATTTGCCCTGTCACATATCATACATAATCCTCACGGCTACGACTTGCAATAGGCCTATCACATTGCATAGGCCTAGACGAACTGGACTTGCAACAACACATTGCATACACTCTTAAACCAAATGCCATGGGAATGTTTATCATCAAATTTCTGAGTTGAACATAGCTTACCAGGCTGCTGTCTTACAATACCACTTATGACAGCTTCGAGAATGGCACCAAATTCGCTTGAACTTGAGTTGAAGATGTCTTCCTTCATGACAGACTGTACTTCTATCATCAAACCGAAGAAGCTGGAAAAAGCAACAGAGCTATCATTCAACTGTCTGTCTGTCTGTCTGTCAGTCTGTTTGTGTAAGCAGCTGACCATGAAATTCAAGAGTTTGTCTCCAGCAACGGTCTGAGCGTAAGTTCAGCAACTTTGGGAATGTAGGCCTACCACTGCTCCACGTAAATGGCAGTAATATGTTTGTAGAACATGAAGATTTTTTAAGCTTTCTCAGATTTTTACATGAATACAGACTTACCTTTGCACATCCTCGATTGTTGCCAAGTTCCTTGTGAAGAAATCTTCGACACACTTGGAAATTTTCCGACCCTTATGTGTGCCATTGATCAGTTTGTTAAATGTCTCATAGATGGAGTTTCCGGCATTGATGGAGCGACTGCATTGGAACGTTTCATTGACTTCACCTCTGATGACCTTGTCAAGCTGTAATCGAGAGCATCATCAGAAATGGAGTTATCGAAGCAAACCAGTCATTCAGAGTGCTCCGTGGAAACAGAGTGCTCTGTGGAAACAGAGTGCTCCATGGAAACGGAGTGCTCTGTGGAAACATCAGCACTTGTCACCTCTGGGTTCTGACTTTGCCCACTCCTTGTGTGATTGACAGGGTGGCTCTCCTGCCTTGACTCCCTTTTTCTCTCTGTTTTAACTCTAATTCTGTGAATAGTACCATGACTTACCTTCAGTATGTTCTGTATAATGTTCATGTCAAGGAACTTCCTCAGGATATGAGTGATACTTGATTCGGTAGCTGAGCAGATGTCTGGTCCTATCAGACCTTTGAGGACACTGCTCATCGTCTCTGTAGCCAGCTGTACAGCCACATCAACGGGTTTAGCATCCCTGAACCACTCCTCCTTCAGCAGGGCCTGGGTCGCATCACACATTCGACCAAAACTAGAGTGGAAGCGAAGCACAGTTGAGGGGTGAATGATAAACTCAAAGGGCCGAATTCTAGAAGCTTCCTTAAGTGTAAGGTCGACCTTAATCTTTTGTATTCTTTTGTATTCTACCCTGCAAACAAGCACAGCATTGAACGTCCCCCGTCGCCCCGGGTGCAAGTCCGACGGGCATGTATTTTGAAGATTCCATTCAGTATTAATGGCACAATCACAGTTTATGTGATTCGGATTTTTGGCCCCCTGGTGGCAAAGTGGAAAATCAGATTTGGTCGATTCTATGACGTGACACACCGTTGGCCCATGACACATCCCTCCACCAAATCCCTCCACCAAATATGAATCCAAAATCTTCAGTCGTTCTTAAGTTATAGAGCGGAAGGGACTAGTAGCGGCGAGCGGCGAGCGGCATAGGCGAACGGACGGCCGGTATTTTCAAGTCCCCCTCCGAGGGCTCCGGGGGACAACAATAGCTAAAGGTCGACCTTACACTTGAGGAAGCTTCTAGAATACGGCCCAAAGAATAAGGGTTCTTTTCCTTACGCACAGCCATGAAAGCTTTCTGGTAAAGCAAGATAGGAAATTTGAACAACCACAAGGTGTGGTCTTCAATTTATCTCCTGAAAACCACCTCCGACAACACTTACCTAACTGGTGTCTGCTCCAACATGACCCTAAGCGCACTCTCTAGTGCTGTGAAGTAATTCCTGGCCTCGGTGCTTGTTGGTCCAGGAATGAAGACCGTCATGAGGCTGATACTTTGCACAAATGTTCGCATCTGCGTCACGAAGTATTCGAATGGGTTCTTGTCCAATGGTTGGTTGATGTTGGTGCCAGTCAGCCGCCCGATCTACATAAAATGAAAAGTACGGTACTAATGTAATGAAGATGATCCAGATGTTGAATCACAAGATGTCTGATGTGGTGCAAGGAGAGACGGTGCTACTGTAGTATGTAGATAGACACTAGATTTGAATAGGCCTATCCCGCACAGGGACCCCATGGAGGAAGTGACGGAAATGAAAACCCCATGGCGTAGGCAAGACACAAGGAAGCCGGGTTGGGTTCCTTTACCTAGAGGCCATGTTGTATGAGATGTCGAACATTTTGATGAATAAAACACTTGAAGGATATTGGTACCTCAGTGCTTCCATGTTCAGACCCTTTTTGGACCCCTCCCCCACCAAACTACGACACTGCTGTAGCCTCATGGTCACAGTCAATCACCAGGTTGCATGAATACACTTCTCACCCCCAAAATGGTGACTTACCTCTTTCACAAGAGATTTGATGTCTAAGAGCGACATGAACTGCTGTAACCTCAACGTGTTGTTTCTGAATGAGGCGCATAGAACTTGCTGTATTTTGTCCGAATCCACGGCGGCTGGATAACGGAAGGTCGCATCGAAGACGGTCGAATTACAGAAGAACATTTCAGCCTTAGATCCTGCTTGGAGTAATTCAAGGTACTGAAAGAGGCAAGAACGGAGTTCTGAATCGCACAGATACAACCACACAGAAGGAGCCAAAGTAGGGGGATGACAGGAAAATGAACTGAGGTGTGGTGTCTCCAATGATTTAAGCCAGGATATCGGGCTGTCAGTGTGGTGCAGTGAAACATGTAGGGCCTGTCACCTCTGTGGTTTCGTGTTTGATTCCCAGTCGGGCCCAGTGTTCATGTGATAGACAGAACAACTCTCTTTGAGTGTGAGTTTTCTTTAGTAGCCTATCCTTTTCCTCCAACAACTGCCCAACATTTTATTGCCAATAATGAGCCAAGTTAGAGCTCACGGTTCTCGACATGATATTCAGAAGGAAAAACAACTGGATACGAACCTTATGAGGGATGACAACCGCTGTGAGGAACTCAGCGATCTCTCCCTGTGTCATGCTGGGGGATAACAAACGAACCACAGCATCCTTGTCGGGGAACAACTTCACCAGCTGGAGTTGCTTGCCACTGCCTAGAATGGAACAGTGAGGGTTAACATTGAGAAATGTAATCATGGTGTATGGATATGCACAAGCCTGTTAACTGCCAGAAACAGGGAAGAGGGGGGCCTGGCTGTGTGGGGAAGGGTGGGTATCTGCCGATCCTTAGCAATGAACCTAAATAGAATGTGTTCATTGTCCTTGGACCGGACAACGTGGGGCATGGTCTAGCCAAGGATTCCTAGAGTAAGAAGGGCTCTCCTCTACTCTACAAATAGCTACAGAGATTTTCGTGGAAGTTCTATGGACTTCAACACAGCAGTTTGGCACCATAAGGGTTGGCAAATTTCACTGTACCTTGGAGCTTTCCGAGCATTTTGTTGATGTACTTTGTGAAAGCAGCAAAGTCATTCAGGTACTTCTTCATAGTGTTCCAGAATTCTTGATCTCGCAGCAGAGGGTCAAGATAGTTCAGCAAACTCAGCGCTCTGAAAATAGCACAATAATCTTAGTACAGGGAAAAGGGTATGCTTGCTGATAAATCGGGCCTGTCGGTGCAAACGGACCAAAAACCCAATGATGACTAAGCAGAAATGGTCAAACTACCAAATAATGCAAATAGAGATATAACTTACTGCACAGTCATTCCCTTTTCAAGGCTCTTCACATACGCATCCATAAAAGGTTTCCAGTAACTATCATTAAAACTGGGTATGAAACCAGCAGGAAGTTTTCCAATGTTCTTGAAAATCTCTGCAAGTTTTCTGAGATCATCTTCCATTTTCTTCCAATTGGTACTTGGCATCTGCGGGACTGGATACTTTCCTTTCATGAACAGGTACAGCTGGAGCTGAATATGAACAGAAAAGGTACATGTACATGTACATTAATAACGTGATAGGGTAACATCTAGTTGGATACGGCCTATGAATGAGGAGAAATATCACCAATCGATCACCAATCCAAGAGAAAGACAAGGAAGTGTTTTGGCTCAAGACACAGCTTTCAATGCAGCGATGGTATGTACATTTCAATGCTGGTGAGGGTGCCCAATCTGAGATAGAGCGGGTTTAAATTTATCTTGGAAAGTTTAAGAACTCCCTACCTTCGAAGCCAGGTTCACAATTTCTGTCTTGCTGACGTTAGCGTTGAGCAGCCCATCAACCCACTCTGAGCCATTCTTGTTGCACATTGCTCCACTTATGCTGGCCATATCGAAGTATGCCGGGGCATGGATTAGTTTACTGAGGGCGTCTTGGTCACATACCAGGGACTTGATGACTGGGTAGCCAGAGAATACCACAAACTGAAAATGGAATGATATGATAATCAATCTTTGCCTAATTTTGTGTCCTGCTTTATTCTGGTTTCTTCTTTCTTCCTGAACTCTTCCTGCTGTCCTTTCATTTCGCAAGTGCCGAACATACATGTAGAGGTAAGTTGCAGTCAAAACTGTCAGTCAATAAGTACTGCAACTTGCAGAACTCATTAGGACTCTCATAAAATACTCACTTGAGGTCGTATCAAATAATCGAAGGTCGGCCCATTCTGGATGGAATCTACCGTCGTCGATGACCACATGTTCTGTATGAATGCCTCCAGTGCTGTCGAATTGGTCATGAATTTCTCCAGGTTAAACCCTTTGTCGGCCAGGAATCCCAGCTGTTTTACGATAGTGCTGATCTGTATATGTAGGTTGACCATGACGCCACCCATCATCGGGTACAATGACTCCAGCATGGGGCCGAACTTCGAGACCAAGGAGAGGAACCTGAAGTAAGATCGTGAAATCAATAATGGCATTCAGGTTCAAAAAGGAAACAGAACCTTGTGCCACGGGAAACTGCAAGTTAATGCCACCTTTCATCCCTTTTTATGGTACCTACCTCGCAGGGTCCATTTTCTCAAGCTCCTTCATGATCGTGCTTAAATTCATGCCGTTCGTCTGTAATAGGTTCTTCAGGTCGTCACCCACGGAAGGTGGCACCTTGAGGAGCTGCATTAAGAGCTTGGTGAATTTCTCTCCACTGGAGATGATATTGGAGAGGTTGAAGGAGTTGGCAGAGGAGAGCTGGAAGAGATGAGAGTCAAAGATATGTGACTGTTGTGAAGCAAGAATGGACCTGCAAAGGGAATCTGTATCGGATCAAGCCAAGACTTGCAGTGACTGGTGGGAAGCTAGTGGCGGTTGGCTTCAACAGTGCTCCATGTGTCATCCCTTCACTAATCGGCCATCCTCGACGTTGCTGCTCAGAAATGGCTACCGTCTGCCACTCAAGGTGAGAAGAAGTGGCCGACCAGTGGCTCAATACTGTAAGCACTTACGCCAGCTATGAACTCCTCAATCTTGAAATTTTCCTTGAGTTCCTCCAGAATGGCCGTCGCATTCGAACAGAGAGAATTCTTCAACCACTGCCTCAGATTACCAGTGTAGTTGGCTGGCAATTTCACGAGATCTGCTGCTTGGCACATGGCATCCATAACTGTCATCTTGTGACTGTTCACGGCCCGGATCAACGCCAGCAACTGAAAGAACCAACACACACTCTGGTTAACTGACTGTAGCTCAGCCTGTATGGCTGTGAATGTCTCCTGCTAGAGTTCAAATACCTGAAGTCATATGGTGATGATCAAGGGGGCGGGGTGATTAGGCGACTATGTTTTACTTCCCAGTACTCACTTTATCTGGCATTATTTCGGCATTCAATAGAGTGAGGACGTCTTCGGCTGTGAGCTGCGTCTCCAGGTAGGAGCGGATCTGGGTCATGTTGCTGAACAATGTATCCAAGGTCACAGGTTGTGCTGGAAAACGACGATGATGTTTCATAGACAACAAAGGCTTGAACCCTGATCTCCTGCATGATGAGGGGAGTGATATCACCACTAGGCCAAATAGGCAGTCTTCTTAAACTGAGAGATCCCATTCAAACTGCATCACAATGCATTCATCAACATACGAAACACATCAAGACAATCCCAACAGTCTCGCTGATTCTGTCCTACTTACTCGTGAGCAGTGTCAATTTTTGATTGAGGAATTCCAGGTAGAAGTTCACACCGTAGAAGAATTTCATCATATCTTGGCTGACTGTCGAATTGCCCGTCAGCGTCATGACGAATTGAAGGAGGTCTACGATACTGGAAAAGAGTTGAAATATGCAGCATGATAAGTAAGTTCAAAGCCCAATCAAGGTGCCGTATCAGGTGATGTGATACAGTCAGCGGCCTCATCCTATCAACAAATGAATGGAAATCGCTGACAAAGGGTTCAAAGCAACCACTGACGGAGGATCGTCGCATGTCCAGTGCCAGTAGTATGAATTCTCCAGGGTCAAGGGGGTACGGTTACACAACAGTTATGATGTGTGTATATATAGGGGGTGTACTATGAATTCGGGATAGGTACCGTACAAAAAAATGCTTATTTTAACATACTTCTTGAAGTCCACATTTCCAGCACTAGTGTTAGCCATCATCTGCAGCCATTTCTCAAATATAGGTCCCAATTTTTGTGTCGTGTTCATGAAACCGAGTAAACCGCTGTCAAGGACGCCAGGCTCGGATGAAAACAATTGTATCAAGGTCTTGACAAGGTCGTGAGAGTTCATAACGGTTGATGTCCAGTTGATAGAGATCTTTCCATGCTGGCCGGCCATGGTCTGAAAAACGAAAATAAAATGTTGATATCTTGAGAACCTGAGGTTTGAACCCATTGAAACTTGCCTGTAAGGTGAAAAGGAACACAGCTGAATCCCAATCTTCATTTTCAGTGACAGCAGACAGGGAATCATGCAATCTGACAAACACTCACCCATTGGACGAACTTTGGTATGTCCAACTCAGCCGACAATTCCTCCATCAAAATCGTGACGTTAACCTTGCAGACGGCTTTCTGGAGTTGGTCGATGGTGACACTTTGGCCTATTGCTAGGCTGAAGTACTGGCTTAAACTGTTGGGTGATTTACACAGTGTTTTGTCCAGGTCGGGCTGGATGAGGAGACCCATTAACTGAAAAGAATGTCACAGGTTCAGGCAACATGCCCTCAGGAGGTCACACAGTCTGAACATTGATTCTATAAATTAACAATGATGCTGGCAAGGTCAGGAGATATAAGGTTAAGATTCAAACAATACCTTGTCTAAGTTAACCTGTGATGTAAGAATGGCCTCAATCGTAGCTGCATCCAATTTGAACACCGATCGGAGCAGTTCTCTGGTCTTGTCCGCATTTTTCAGGATCTTTTCCAGAGTGATCGGTTTGCCACCTGGAATCAGAGCAGAACATTATTGCAAAGTGGTCTTTAGCCATCAGCATCAGATGTCACGGTGAGATTCCGCAAGTCTTTGACGGCGGAACATGTGTTGACCAAATCTTTCCAATTCATATGAAGTGTGTAAATATGGTACGAACATGATTACCATGCACAGGGTTGAATCATGAAATCATCAGTTGAGACTTTCTCCTAAATTTGTGCGATGTATTTGATTTTACCTGTGAAATCCACCAGTCTGTCCTTAATGACCTTCACAAAGTAATCGTAACTCTTGATGACGAACAAAAACGATCGTGTTGCATTGTTGCTGCTGGCGTTGAGCAACATTGGCATTATGCTGTCAAGGGTATAGCCAATCCTGTGAGAAATGAAATGAATGTGAAGTCGAGCAGACGTGATGTACCCGGTAAGCAATTCATCAGACCAGAGAACTCTTCAGTGCAGATTACCCCCTAAACTCCACAGCTATTTGGTCGCAGTACAGCATAAGGTTACAAACGGTGAACTCCCAATGGAATCACATGTGGCTTAGGCCTACAGGTGTAGGGATACAATGCATGCGTGGCCCTGGTGGGTGCCCCCTTTAACGGAACTCAACACTCTCATCAACAGACTTAGGGATTGTACCATTTAGGACACCGTACAGGCCTTTCGCTCATTCAGACATGACTTAGGCCTACATGTGTAGGGATACAAAGCATTGGTAGCCCTGGTGGGTACCCCCTTTCATCAGAGCTCTGCACTATCTTCAACAGACTTCAGGACGCCATAAAGGCCTTCCATCCATTCAGCCTCAGTGAATGTAGACATTACAACACAATGGCAAAATCTGGAGGCCAGATTAAGGAACATGAAAGTAAGCTATACTTACGTGGAAACAATGCTGCCAATACTGGGGTCCATATAGACCAGTCCTGCCTTCTCCATCCTCACCACCCATTCAGTAAAGTTACCCGTATACAGGAAGAACTCCTGTACCGTGGGCAGCTTGATCGTGTTGGCCAACTTCATGAAGTTTTGTACAAGGTATTGGGCATTGAGCAAGGTCGTTGTCCAGTTGAATGGTGCAGTGTAGGTCGGTCCGATTTTGTTAATCTGGTAGAAAGGAAGATTAGACAGATTAGGTTTGTCATATAGTGCATCCACTGTACCAGGGCTACCATAATAGAATGAACTCTGACGTCTTTTTTCCAACAGACGTCAAAATGGCGTCGGCCACAGAACTGGCCACAAAAAGACAAGTAGGCCTACCTCAGCTAAGATAGCCGGGAAGTTGATCTCTGTCAGCAGCTCTTGTAGCACCATGTTTTCGTTGAATGAACAAATGGTGGCAGCACTGGACGGATGGGATGAATTCTTGACGACCTCACAGAGGAACTGCTTCAGGTCTTCTGCTGTCTGGATTTGCATCGCCTACAAATTTAGAAGTGAACAAATCAGTGACCCAAATGAAGAGAAAGGGAATGAATAGCTTACTATGCATGATATGCACTACGAAAGATTAATACCGGTACTTACCATGTATGGATCTATCTTTTCAAGCAAGACAGGAGTCAGAGCAAATGTTGACGTCAACAATTTCTGGACGGACGGAGAGTTCTTGAACAGGTCTTTTATGGTCATTTTTGATGCTGAAAGAAACAGATTTGAAATGGAAAACAGATTTCTAGATTTCCAGAATTTGCGAATGAAAATGATCGATTATAATGAATGAAACCCATCTTACCAGGTAGATCTTTAATCTTGTTATTCATGACGTCAACAATGATGTTGATGACGTTAAGAGAACCTTTCATGGTCCTCCAGATCTCCGTATTCTCCAACATGGCTGTCGCTTCTTCTAGGATCTTGGCAAAACTGGAAATACGTAGTTATATGCGATATAAAGCAACAGTAAGGACAGGGACCAGAGTGACAGTAGAGAAAATGGCGGTCAGAATTTCTCAGTCGAAACAACGACTGTAGTCAGTATTGTGGTGACAGGTTCAAACCCAAGGGTCAGACGTCACGGGAAATAGAGGGGTCTCTGCAAGATTGCGGGAATTTCCAAGTGCTCTGGTTTTCTCTTGTCTTACATAAGCCTTCACGACCACAGAATCGACACTCAATCCACGATCATGTGTTTGTTGTATAGAGAGCAATTCATATGTGGCATGAGAACCATGGATCCCTGCAGCAAGCGCATACTCAGTCAACTGAATGACCAGCACTTACGTCGCAGTCTCTAGTGGGGGCAGAGACGCCACGAACTGCAACAGCGTCTGGTCCAGGTTCATGGAGAAGTTGAAATACTTGACAAGATCTTTGTCATTTAAAACGACACCAGATGCTCCAGTCAGTTTGTTGATATTGGCTATCAGTTGTTGAACTTTTGCTGCAACACTGCCGAAGTTCATGTTTGGTGACGGAGACTTGAGGGCCGTGTTGATCTGTAAGAAATAAAAGATTAAAATCAGGATTCTCAAGGAAATATTTAACGATCACAGCAAAGTGTGCAAGCAGACACCTTCATTAAAATCTTTTTCACAACAGGTGCCCATTTTAGACAAATTATTTGGAGAAAGCTAAAGGGTATCTACTTCAAGACATGGCCATCAACTTACCTCAGAGACAAGCTTCATGTAGCTGAACTCATTCTCCAACTCGGCCAGAAGCAGAGTTGAATTGATTCCACAGAACGCTTGTTTGACTTCTGTAACATTGACCGTCGCATGGAAGGTAAAATACTGCTTGAGTAGTGCCTCGTCACAGGCGATCTTTTCAAGATGTGGGATGGCAGCGGCTCCTTGGGATATGAGAGGGGTCAACTGGAAGGAAGATAAAGAATATGTTTATCATCAACCCAAGTAAAGAAGATGTTATGGAGGTTGGTGTCAAATTGTTCCACACCTTGTCTCAACTCGACCAAAGAAACTGTCATGTGGTTTTCCTCTGAATCTGTGAGTCTTTTGGAAGGTTAATAGAAGAATCATTGTTTATTTCATCAATCTGAACAACAATCCTTCAGTTGTCATTCAAATTAGTGAACCATTTTGTGTAGGCCTCCATTTGCAATTCTCCTTACTCAACAATGGTGGCATAAACAGAATTCTACAAGTTTGTTGATATGAGGACTTACCTTCTGGACACTGATAGCAGACGCCATGATTCCTGAAATGAAGTTCGGGCCAAGGCCAAACACAACTTCCATGATGTCCTTGAGACGTTGGCTGTCCTTGAACAATCCACCGATGTTCACGACTCCGTTGGTTACGGTCACATCTGACAGCATCGTGTTGGTGAAGTCCAAGACGGCCGTCGAAATGTGGTATGCCTGTAGAGTGACTTTGAGTGCTTCAGTGCCCTTTAGAGGGGCCAAAAGGCCTAGCAACAGGGACTCATACTGGGAAAGAAGTCCATTAATGTCCATCGACTTTGCCAACTGCGTTATCCTGCTGATGTAAGCCATTATGGCTGGGCTGTACTTGGTGAGGTTGAACAAAGCGATGAACGTTGGATCCAAGGTTGGAGGAGCCTTAACCAATGATGTGATGAGTTCAATGAGCTGCTTGCTTTCCAACATGGCACTTGTCCAGTCGACGGGTGAATTGGGATTGGTCATGGTCACATTGACCTGAAAATGAGAGGAGTTTACACATGTCACAGCAAATATAGAGCAAGAGAAGCCACTGTGTGACAAAATACTAACGACTGAGCAAGGACGTTAAACAGAGATACGTCTGTAGGCCTACCTACTCTATCCATAGGTATCTGGCACTGTGCAAGCCGCCACAGCCATGGAGGATTTCCTTCATGGCTTGGTTAGCGCACTTGGCTTGCAATCATGTGCTATATGGAAGAGGTCAAGACCCACAGAGGGCAGCAGAGGAAAATAAAACAACAAGAAGTTTCCAACACTCACCAGCATCAGCAACTCATCCAACTTGATCTCCTTAGCAAGCTCGCTTACCAGGACAGTGGCGTTGTATTTACACAATGCGGTCCTAACGCTTGTCAGATCGAGAGTGGCGCCAGCTGGTGGAGTGATGAAGGACAGACCGGTTGCACAGATCCGCTCAGGTGCAGCAATCAGTTGCATCAGCTACAGAGGAAGCATAATCGTGAGATTTTGTAGAAGAAACCGAATCAATGGCGTACACTTCTTCAATCAGCTGCCAGGGAGTGAATGTGAACAGCCGTCGCAGGGACATTCACCCCACAGACCTGACGCCATATTGCTTTAATATCATCTGAGCAATGTGAGGGAAAGAAACCTTCCCTGATGCACATACAAACGATGGCATATCACCACGAAACCTCCCAACTTCTTCAGACACTCAGGCGACACCAAGAGACCACTTCAACATCACTCATGCTATATTAACCTGTGAATGGACAGGCATCGAGGCAACCCACCTTGTCAGATTGAACAGTCGACAGAAGCAGTGTTTCAACCGTCTTCACATCCAAACCAAATGCCGTCTGGATGATCATCTTCACTTGTGTAGCATTGTTGAATAAGGTGTTCAGAGTGATTGGCCGACCTGGAAGAGAGTTTAGATCACATGTTAAGTAGGCCTAACACATCCATACATCCAGACCTTGTGCCCAGGTGTAATGTATCTTCCCCCACAAACCTGCTGATCTGAAAAGTAGGCCTACTTACCTCTCAACTGCAGCAGACGATCTTTCACAACCTTGACCATGAACTCGTATGCCTTGATGACGGTCGGGAACACTGGACCCAGGGTTTTGGCCAGCATTGGTGCGAGGCTCTCCATGGTACTTCCAATGCTGCAAAGACAATCAAGTTACCGGTAATACTTAGATTGGTCCTTGTGGTGACCATGCAAAAGAATTCTCTAAATAATCTAGACTTTAAGACATGATTAAATGAGCACAGAACTGCTGCTTGTAGCCTTCTGTACCAAGCTTTTGGAAGATATCTGGCTGATGAGTATGCTTTAGGCTTGAAATTGCTACGGGTGTACATCGTCCGGTAGCAGATAATCAACATCTCCACAAGCCTGAGATCAATGAGGATGACGTTGACGATGATGATGACAGCAGAGAGAGAGACATATCTTACATTTTAATGAGGACATCATCCAATTGAATCGGCTGTGAAAAGACCTTTAGGAACTGCTGTTCCCAAGCAGACATGTTCCCCGTGAAGTTGAGAAACTGGCCTAGCGTTGGTAACTTCATGGTGACAGCAAGTTGACCGAAGTTTGTGGCCAAGTCTCGCATGTTGTAGATCGTGGTTGTCCAATTGAATGGTGTCATCGCGGGTTGCATGGATGAAATGGCAACAATCTGAAACATGTAACAAACCCATTGGCCTTACGGAACATTCTATACTGGTGTATGCCTCAAATGACATTTCGGTAGAATTATACAAGGTTATGGTTGGCAACACTGTTCTGCAGCATCAAGTGAACACTTGCAGGTAGGGGTTGTTGAGGCGATTTTCAGCACACAGGCTCTTCCATCACATCAGGGAACCTGGACACTCTACAGTTGTGGGCAAACCAGTGAAGTACTCACCTCAGCATATATCTTGTCATAGTCGACCTCCAGCTTGAGTTCCTCAAACACTGCCGTTAGATTAGACTTGCACAGGGCTTGGCGTACAGCTGTCACATCGACATTGGTGAACTTCAGAGCACCTCCACACAGCGCCTTCTGCAGGGATTCAGTGTCATTAACAGACAAGATCTGAAGGAGAAAGGAAAGTTTGAAGATTCAACTGCACAAAACGTGTTGGTATACTCATGGCTGGGCATGCAGGCTTACTGATTTTGATGCTTCAATGATACATCAATAAGTTGATCAAAGATATCAGTTCCCTCACCTTAGCAATGTCCACTTTGGCCGACATGATTCCACTGACCAGTTGAGGAGCTGACGCCAATAACTTGTTCAGATAATTCTTGAAGTTTGTAGAGTCCTTGAACAGTGTGTCTAGAGTTAGGCCTGAACCTGAAACAACAAGTAATGCTTAGTTTTTGATAGTTTAGTATGTGGCAACTACAGAATAGAGGGAAAAACAATGCTTACTTATCAGACTTGAGACTTTCTTGTTAAGGACATCAGCTATCGTGTTGATGAGGACGAGGTACGTCTTGGTTTGGTTCCAGAAACCTTGTTTCTCAATCAGTGGCATTATTTGTTCAAGTATCTTTGTAAATCTGGAAGGAATGTAGTGAAACTTTAATGAAACCTGATTGATGCAAATGATGGGAGTGAAGAAGTATTTCTCTCTTCTATCAAATGAGAACGCGGAGAGCTGAACCAAGAGCTCTGATACCATGTCTCCACACCTCAAGCTAGCCAGTGAGGAAAACACCCCTCTGAACATGCTGAAGAGAAGTGTGCGCTCATGGCATGGCCCAACCTGTCAGCCATTCACATGGTTTCCTCTTGGTCTACTGGCCTCTGAGCTGGAAGCAACGGTGAGCACGGTTGTTAATAGTTGGACAGGTAACGCCGGCACTTCTTCAGAAACTTACGTCTCAATCTCCAACTTTGGCAGATTTGCAATCAACTGTAACATGGACTTGTCGAGAGCAGCTGTCATGTTGATAGGTCGGAGTAGATCCATCTTGTTGAAGGTGATGCCAGTCACATTGTTCACACCCATGAGGTACTGGACCAGATTAGTTGTTGCTTGGAGGAATTTACTGACGGAGAATGTGTAGGAACCATCTCTGATTTGGGAAATCTATAAAGAAGAAAGAGGTAACAGGTAAAATCCCCACGGAAATCGAAGTTATGTGGAAATTCTATGATATACATGAAATGTCAGCAATGATATTGCATCATCAACAGACAAAGTGTCTCTTACCTTCTGCATCAGCACCATGATGTCGAATTCCTTGCTGACCTCTTCCATGATGTTCGTCTTGTTCAAACCACAGAAAGCATCCTTGATCATCGAGGCTTTGATCGACGGTGAGATGAGGAAGTATTCGTTCAGAAGAGCTTCACTGCAGACCAACTTCTTGAAGAAGCTATCAGGAGACTGGGCAGCATTCATCACGAATGGAACAATCTGAAACAGTTGGTGAAAGAAACTTAGCAATAGCAATACAACCAATCTAAGGATTTTTCTGTCTGTATACGTGGCAATCAAATACATAACAAAATTTCGGCAGGAAAACTTCACCTTATCCACTTTGATCTGCGTCGACAGGAACCCATTGGCAAAGTCGCTTGTGAGTCCGCCAGTAACCATCAGAATATTCTTCAGTTTTCCAGAATTTTTGACCAACGACATCAGTTCCAGTTTGCCATTGGTGATTTCGACACGTCCCAGGATGGTATTGATATACTCCGTGATCATCAACGCCAGACTGTATGAAGGTTGGATTTCACGCCAAGCAGGCATGCCTTGGAACGCCATCATTATGGACTCAATCAACTTGTAATAGCTTCTTGCATCCTGTAGGTTGACTTTCTGCATGAACTGCCCTATGATCGCTTTGTAAGCATTTTCGTCAAGGCTGATCTTAAATTTTGGTGGGTTTTTAATGATATTATCCAGCTGTTTGACGACTTCTCCCGAGTTCAGCACAAATTCTGTCCAGTTTACCGACTTGATTTGCTTCTGTGTCGCCAGTGTGATCGCCTGAATAACTTGGTTTATGTGGAATCCCAAGGTGATATCCGTCGGTAAGGTGGTTATGTTGATGCTGCACATGATACGCTGAATTTCATCAGCATCGACTTTGATCTCAGTTGGGACAGTTATAGCAGACGCAAGGCCAGTTTTTGGGTGGCACATGGCGGCCAAGGAGTCATTAACCATGACGAATGACATCAGTTTAGAAGGATTCAGGAATGTTGTGTACAGCATCGACTCCAGAACATCCGTAGAGAGATTCAAACTCAGTTTAACCAGATCCTTCAACTGAGGCACATTTTTGACGATATCGTACAAAGTGATATCCTGTCCAGCACCAAACTGTTTCAAGTTCTCCTTCATCATTTTGATGATGGTATTCAGGACACCGAAGAATGCAACGGCATTGGGTTCTTTCTCAAACAACGGGATCATATTAACAAATGCTTTCATAACATTTTCGAGGATAGCTTCAGAGGTATTCATCGACGCGCCATATCTAATCAACACTTGTATCCACTGGGTTCCATTGACCCAGCGCGGGAGTTCGATCTCTGGCGTCTTCTTCACCCATTCGTCAAGTTGCTGGTAAAGCTGGTAGAACTTCAATGCAGTCATGGTCCAATTCACAGGGGAAAGATTCTTCTCCTGAAACAAGATTGTCACAAACTTAAGTACTTCTTACTCGCCTACTGATGGAATACATCTCTAACTCAGTGGTACAGCAATGATGTTCAAATCAGGTGCTGACAACACAGACTATTGAAGCACACATACTTTTATCACAAGGTTCAGTAAATTGAAGAGGTCTTCTGACAACCTTCGTACAAACTGTAGGCCTATGATTCTCAGTATCAGTATGTGTCATGTTACTTAGTACAGTTCATTTTTTACGGTCCACACGCTTTGGACAGAGAGAGACGAGGAGATCCTAATTATTCTACCCACACTTACAGCAGCCGCAATTTCTGGGATCTTAAACTCCTTCTTTGCCTCGTCAACCAGTTGTGCGATGTTAATCTTGCAAAACTCTGTCTTCAGAGCAGCGAGATTGGCACTGGACCCTTTTGGGATTTTGAAGTACTGGTTAATGTCCGACAGGGGATGGCACAACATCAAGAAGGCCTTTGTGATATTTTTCTCCATTACAAGGGCCCAGAACTGAAATAAAAGTAGGAAAGACAATGTCATAATGCCTGATACACCTTACGAAGGCCTCCCCTCGTCTGTGCCTTCAAAAGTTTGTCAGAACAAGAACTCGTACTTGACTGCAGAAGTGGACATGAAGAAGATACTTTTCACATCATACAATGCTTGAATATCACCAGAGCACATCAGACCATGTCTTTGCAATCAAAGCTCTACCACAATAAACTTACCGGTTGTTTTTCCATGGAGGAGGTAAGCACTTCGTATAGTTCTGGTGTGTTATCCAAGAACTTGAAAAGTTTCTTCAACTCTGGTGACTTGAACAAGTCTGAGAGGACAATGTGGGTCTCTGCAAGAAATGAAGAAGGGATTTTAGAAGCTGATTCTCGTCAAAGGAAATAATGGCAAAACAGTTAGCAATTGTCTGTACAACAGATGGAATATCAGTTGGGTTCACCATCACACTTCTTGAAACTAGCTGTGAGAAATTGTTCTTATCGGCTATAAGTCAAAGAGCAACACTACAGAATGAAACAGGGAGAGACAAATACTCACGGTTCAGATCCCCCAACTTGGTGAGCACCAACTCCATGACATGGTTCATGATGTGGATGGCCGGCATGAGGTTTTGTCTGGGAACAGTGGCGACAAGGAGGTTGCCCAATCCTTCAATGCCATTGAGAATCCTAGAAGATTTAAGAACTGCACTTAACAACAAATTCTGAGATCAGATTCACAGTGCTTGAACGGGCAGAGGATCCTTAGCTTTTCCAAGTTCTAAGTGATACCACACAGGAGTTGAAATCAGTTGTACTTTTATCAAAATAATGCCATGGAAAAGTGCTTACTGAGCCAATGTATTCTGTGTCTGTTTGTTGTAGTCCTCAATTATTGCCATCCAGCGTTTCCCGTTGGCCCATGGGTAGGATGACGTGGAGATGTTCACCCCGCTGACAAGTTTGGATGTGAGTGCTGCCGTCTGGGTGGCTTTTGCAATCAGAGAACCAAAATTGAATGGTGTCTTTGTTCCGTTTGCACCTCCAATCTGGAAAACAGAGCAATATATAAGATGATGGGTAGAACACGCGATGAAAAGCTCTTTTCTGCTGGATGTAAGAGATTCTATACTACAGATTTTTCGTTGGCCTTGTTATAAGACGCCGCAGCTTTACTGTTTTTCCGGCTAAAGACTCACCAATTGGACCAAGGTACCGAATTCCATTGACAACTGCTGCTCAAGCAAGGTCACATTGATGGAACAAATAGCTGTCTGGACTTCTTTCACCGTGATGCTGGAGTCCTTTGGCATGGTTAGAAAGTTATTCCAATCCTGCTTGCACAGCATGACAAAGTCTGCTGAGCTGTTCATGGATGTGAGTTGTGCAAGGAATGGCCCGCTCTGGAAGATATGAAACTGAATGGAGGGTACTGTACAAAATCATGTTTTCTAAGTTACCACTGACAACACCTCAAGTCCTGATACATGTAGACATTTGTCAGAGAGCATCAAATCTTAGCATTATGCATGTCCCTTCTCAACAAGGTGCAAAAATTTGTACTAAATTCTTCAGTACCGATACCGGTAGGTCTATTATTTGAGCCTCTGGAGATTGAAGTCACAAAGCCATAGCAGTTGGGAAGCCATACCTTGACCGTGTTGGTCTGTGCCAGCATGATCATGCCAGTGATGTCTGGGAGAGCATTGAACAGTTTTGTCAGCTTCTGGACCTCTGAGCCCTTGCCAAGAACTTTGTCCATGGAGAACGAGTTGGCTGAAAAGGGGGGAAAAGTTTAGGTACCGGTACCAGTAATAGTCACCGGGAATAGCTCATTATGAAATCTTTGTGAGCTAGCATAGGTACAGTTACCGGTATCCTTTTCTTCCAAATACCCACAGCTGCCTAATGAAAGCATTGCTATCATATTTAGGAGCGTAAGCCTTCAGCTACCACCTACTGATGTTTCAGAAAGATTCTCATTAAACCCTGATCTGTAAAGTTTACGTACTCAAAAGTGCCTTCACAATGTCGTTGTACATCCCTGTGAGTGATGATGCAGCCTGCAAGGCCTTCTGTATGTCTCCAGATGCAGCACCAGTTTGCACCAGGAGGGTCGTAAACACCCAGTCAAACTGTCCGAGAATGGCAATGAGGCTGAAAGAAATAGATGCCATCAGAAGTGCGAGTCTTGAGTGGAGTATAACTGTATTTTCATAAACTGCTGAAGAGCATGACCTTGACATTGACCTCAACATCAACAGACGTAGGCCTACATATTCAGAAGTGAACAGAAAGTGATTGCCAAAGAATTCAAAATCTTGGCAGGCACGTACCTGTCTGTGGTGTTGCCAGTTTTCTGCATCTCGAAGAGGAACCTATCAATTGTGTTCTTCCAGATGGTCTCATTGAACAGAGGATAGTCTGCCGGGTTGAAAGCGAATGGGAACTTCCCGGCTGTTGATTTGCCGACTAACTTCTGGATCAGGCTGTTCATTTGTTTGATTGAGGAGAAGAGATCTGTCGTGCTGAAGGTTGCCTTGGAAGTACCTGAGGCCTGGATGACAAATACACAAACAGATAAGTTCTCCCTATCCCTCAGCATGGGAGGCAGATCACCCTGCCGCTCATGGTCTTGTTAAGGTAGATGTAAATTGTCAACCAGCTCAACTGTAGAACAATTTTAGAAATATCCAAAGCGATTTCTCATGAGTACATGCGGGTGACTGCATCTGGCGTGAAATTCCTGGAAAATGCATATCACAAGTAACAAACCTACTCACCGCGCTGATGATAGCACCGAATTCTTTCCCAGTCAACATCTTCACCTCAGCTTCAAGCTTTGTCATGTTCAGGCTGCAGAGTGCTTGTCTGATTACAGCAACCTCCGCCGCAAGGCTCGTGTCGAAGTTAAAGACATTACTCCAGTTGGGGGTTTGGCAGATCTTGGCCAGGTAGGCAGCTGGGTTGACTGTTAGACCATTAATCAAGGCGTTACTCTGAAAGCATGAATTGACATAAGAAGGGTGCACGAAATCTGAAATATCAAACGATCAATGATACAATTAGAGGTACTGAATCTGGCTGTACGTTGATACTCCTTCGTACAATAATTCAAGTTGACAGCAGTCATCAGATTGAGTGCTATTGAGTGCAATCCTACCTTGACTGGGTCTGTCATCGTGTTCAGGATCATATCCATAACGGTCGGCATCTTCTTCACCATCTCCCACAGTTTGTTCAACTCCGTCGTGCCCTCGATCAACGAGAACGGGTTCCACTTGTCTCCCTGGTTCAGATATTTGTTCACCCAGTTGATCACTTGTTGAGTTGTCTTCAATCCTGTCATCGCTTCCGTGTTGTTAGCAAGCAGTGGCATGAGACTTCCAAGGGACTGTTGCAAGCTGCCCAAAGCTTGGTTGATTCTGGAAGTCATTGTTCAATAACAATACACAAATGTTGGAAATCACGTGCTGACATGGATGTACTGGCGACTTCCACATGAGCCAGTTTTGTAGCATTAGGGCCTACACATGATAACCATGCAGAAATAGGTGAGTACATGAAGCCTAAGTTTTCTCTGGACAACCACTACGGCAAGGCTGGAGGGTGTACTGTACCCCCAGTTGTCGCAGTCTAAACCCTCGGCCTTTGAAAAATTCTTTATGGCCGATTGGCTTGCAACCCTAACTGCCCATGCAACCTTAACTACCCATGCTTGATGGGTTTGTGACCCACACGGGGCAGCACAGAAACACAATACAGTCAGCCATGCCACACAACTGAGGATACCTACACCTCTTGGGAAAGGTGAACTTACATTGTTGTTGCACTGCCGTCACCCCACATGTTGGCGAGATTCGTCATGGTGTGATCCCACAAGGTGGCGTTCATCCACTTGTAGAGTCCAACCCACTTTGGTGGCTTGGCGATCATTGCCATAAGAATCTGCTGCATGTAGTTCGCGTTTGTCAGATACTCTGTCACATTTACAAGACTTGTTGTGTTTCCAGAAGCAAGAACCTGAAATACAAATGGTCAAGAAGTGAATCGTGAACTACACAGAGAAAGAGAAGGACAATTTGATCACGGTGCTGTGAATTCAAACTGAGACCTCAACACCAGACCATATGCCTACCTTTTCAATCTGAACAGAG
Organism: Notospermus geniculatus; assembly: GCA_002633025.1. NCBI lineage: Eukaryota > Metazoa > Nemertea > Pilidiophora > Heteronemertea > Lineidae > Notospermus > Notospermus geniculatus. The sequence goes on along the minus strand of NMRB01000005.1, from coordinate 533,252 downwards.
ACATTGCCAACCCTACTGTTGAACTCGGCAACCAGTTTCGCTTGGTCTAATCCACAGATGGTTGTCTTGACCTTTTCCATGGCCAGTTCAGTACCGGTAGGGATAGCCAGGTATTTGTCCACAGGGGATTTGCAGAATGTTTCCAAGATGTTCGGAGTTGCGAACAGGGCAGAAATCTGAAACGGTAGAAGTGAACTTGAAATGCACTGAAGCAAATTCAGGTACCGGTAATGACAAGTTCAGGGTTGACTAAATCTGAATCAAGCATCTGGCCTTACATGTACCGGGTACTCATGGCTGAAGCACTTGGACTGTCAGACTGGTGCAGTGGGCACATCTAGCGCCTGTCACCTCTGATACTGTGGGTTAGATTACACCAGGGTAATACCTGCCAAAGAGCCTGCACTGGTACCAGACTGAATGAGACAATGAGATCTTACCTGTCCACTCTTCATATTTGATGTGGCGATAAGGACTTGTACAATCTGTGGACTGTAGTCAAGGAGTCCGGTCAGCTTAGCCAGTGTGGGGTACTTGGCAGGTGAGACTAGGTCATCCATCGTCAGGTTTGCACCTGGATAAAACAGAAAGTGACAGCATGTTTCAGAGTACCATACCGTATCACATTATCAATATCTATTTTGCAACCAACACTGTCATCATCATCATCATCATCATCGACACTGTATCCCCGGTTGAGTTTTCTGGATGAACAGCGAGTTTTCACAATGGCCCAGTTAGGCCTATGACAATGTTTACAATGATTCACCTATTGTTCAAGTCCGATTAGGCTTTCATGAAGGAAGGAGTCCTTGCTTAACGTCGTAGGCCTAACTGGGCATTTGCAAAAACTCATGACAAAATTGAGGCAGCACGTCTCTTGGCAACCAATCTGATCCCATGACTCCCAAATCATCGGCCGATTCCAAGTCACTCTCAAGTAAAACTCAACAACTGACAAAATGTAAGTCCAAACCTACCGATCATTGGGTAAAGTTCCTTGACCAAGAATCCCATCACAAGATTTGCAATGGTCAAGCCTTGGTTCAGCATCGGATTTGTCTTGACCATCTCCTGTAGCCACAAACCTAGCATCTCGTTATCAGCGATGTTGTTGCTGACAAAAGAAATGTAAACGTAAATGTTTTGGTTTATAGTCTGACGTCCACTGATATCAGTGTGGGATCAGCCGATTGCACATTAACACCCAGTCACTCCTGAAACCTTTCTGGGAAGCTCATGGAGCACCTCTTTCAGCAATTCACTTCCATTACTGTAAACCGTTAAATTTTCACGTGCGTTTTATTTTCGCGATTTTCGCGCTCGAGGGTCAAAATGCGAACATAAATCGCACGAAAATTATCATTCATATTATTCTGTTGAAGCTAAAGGGTTCCAATTGCGAAAATTTATTCTTTGCGAATTTGTAGACCCCCGAAATTGCGAACATTTAGCGTCGCGAAAATATCACAGTTTACAGTATGGTCAAACTAACTACAAATCTTATTTCAGTAGATACATGTACGCAGTGGCGTGGCCATTCACGTTTTGGTTGGTTACACCTGCTGTTGCATATACAAACATCCAGAGAGAGCATGGTTGAGGAAAACAGGAGTTACCTTTGTTGGTTGTTTAACTGGTTAAGAATCCTCATTATCATCTGATACCAGACGGTTCCATTTGTGGGAAAGTTGTCAAGGTCAAACGTCGGTCGCTTTGTGCTCAATTTTATCATGAGATCACCAACTAACCAGCTTTTCGCGAAATATTCTGTGAAGTTGGCAGGAGAGTTGTCATAGAATGAGTCATTCTGAAATATCAAAGTAATATGTGTCAGTCTGTAAACATGGTAATCATCACTCAAGTTGTGAAATTTTGGCTAGTTGAATACAGATGACAAAATCACTCACCAGTTTTGATCCAAAGAGATCAGCGATTGGCAATGCATTCACTTCCTTCACAACTTTTCCAAAGTTGAGTTGACAGATTTCTGATCTGATTTTCTGGAAATCCACCATCAAGTATGGTGGGATCACTAGGATTTCGTCATGACCACCATGCCCACGGCAGATCTTTGACAAGGCATCCATCTTGGAGACGGCGGTTATGAACTAGAATCAAGGAAATGAATAAGCGTGAGCAGACAATATTTTCCTTCTTCAAAATATCTCAAAGAGAGCAAGTCATTTGAGTATTTCATCTTTTCCAAAGAATTGAACCTACTACCGGTATCTCAGACGTGGTAGGTGTTCCACTGCACTATTAACTTGAAGATGCGAAGTCCGTTTTTGTTATCATCTTGCTTTCTTACCTTTGAGGATTTTTCTTGAGACAACATGGTCAGGGTAAGAATCTCGAAGACCTGCGGAAGGTAACCAACCATCCCAACAATCTTCTGCAACTCAGGAGATCCCTTCAGCAGATCCTCAAACGTTAGGTTTCGATTTGCTGAAATGAACATGATTCAAAACTGTTAGTTAACATTTGGCTACAAGTAGACCTACCTTTTCTTCCATATAGGCCTACACACTGTCGTGAACCCTACAAACAACATACCAGTAACAGCGGTTTACACTCGGACTGAGCGACACTGCTTTGCCATCAGCGACCATTGTCGAGAAATGTCCAGGACGTTACTGGATCACAGCCTGTTCCTGAAGCCAGCCAACAAACAAGAATGTCAACGGACATCTTTGCACCTTACCAATAAATCTTGATAGTGTGTTGATTATTGCATCTTGTATGACAATGCCACTGTGGATGGCACTATTAAAACCTCCAGTAGTCGCTAATGCCTGCAGATGAGGGTTCATTCCACGCACAACTTTCAATTGATACAATATCAGTCTGAAAGAATGGAATACCGTACATTTCAAAACAGGCAAAGTAAGAGGGCTTCACATCAGCAGGCCCTACCCAGTCTTTCCATAAAACTTTCTGGGAAGCTCATGGAGTAGTCCATACATTGTGTCGCTGCTACCAGTTGAGAGGAAAAAGTTAATAGCATTGAACCTGCGGCCTACCAGTCACATTTCTGATGCTAAAACACCGCGCCACCGCAAGCCCAAGAAATAGGAACGCTTATTTCATGTCCAGTGTGGCCATGTTTATAGCTGGTGAAACAGTTCTTCCCCGGGGCATACTCACTGTTCCATGTCAGTGTTCATTGATTCTAACTTCACAAGAGTGCTGTAGACATTCCATATAGCCTTGGTCCAGACACGGCTATCCAACCACAGTGGAGTTGCCATCAGTGCCGGTGAGGAGGGATTCGCCAACTTGCCAATGACTGCACCGAAAAGTGTGTTCCATTTGAGAATATTGTCTGTGTACGATGCAAGTATGGCTTCAATGGAAGAGTTTGTACGAGTCGAATTCCAATTCAGCATCTGCATCTGAAAAGAGGCAAACCTCATTCATCAAACTCATGATCTTCGAAGAAAACAAAGCTACATGTATACTAAATCTTGCACGCACTGATAAGCAAATGCTTTTACTTCAAATTTGTACAGAATAGCGCAGTGCATTTGAGCAGCAAAATCCAAGTAAAAGCATTTGCTAGTCTTTATTCATATGACCCAATGATGTATGATATTACTGGTCTTACCTGTTGCCATTTTAGCACAAAATCCACACCAGTAAAGCTATAGAACTCTTGGAGCAGGATAGGCAGGTTGGAGAAGACTTCGCAGACAGAACGCTGTACGTAACGGAATCCTTCATTCGCTGTGCGTGGTACGGTGAAGTACTTGGCAGCATCATTTGTACAGAACTTGATGAATATTTTGTTCATGTCGAATGGTGCTGGGTAGGTCATTTTCATGAGCTAAAAGAATTAGTGACACGAGTCAAGTTACCGGTAGTAAAGATTTCATATGAGATGAGTAATGAGCTCTTAAAGATGCCATAATTCATTCTCATTACATGTTTGTTTGGAAATAATCTTTGAAAAACGACGTTTTTGGAGGCAAACAGGCTGTTACAAAGCAAAGCGTTGATGTGAAATAACTTCTATACAGTAAAAACAGACGGCGCACCTTTTCGATGTTGTCAGGATCAACGGAGGCAATGAAAACCTCTGTTATCTGTGGTAGGTATGGAAGCAGGGACACCAACTTCTTATGGACAGGGAACCCCTTGAAGAAATCCGCAACTGTGAGGTTTGAACCTGCAAAGATAAACAAAAGAACGACTTCTTTATTTGTTTTTTTTCAATTTACATGTACATGTAAACAGGCCAACGGGTTGAAGAATCTAAATGACTCACCAAGGAAAATTTCCATTCTTTTCATCACGACTGGAAAACATTCATTTGCGAGCTGTATCCATGGTAACGTGGAGCCAACCACCCCTGGTGGTAACGATCGGAAGATATTCACAATGGTCACGTTTGTGATGAGTGGACTCAGATTGTTGATTCTCTGAGTATACCTGAAGAAATACATTTACCGTAGATGATTTCAGCAAGTATCAAACAAGCCAAACGGTCTGCCAGAAACCATTTAGACTTTTCGGTACAGTAGAGAGAAGTGGAGAATCTATAGACGAATCCCAAATTCCCAGATCTGCGCACTTCCACCGAAATATATTGTAAACAGAACCTCAACCTGAAACCAGCTGACGTGACGCAATCCATGTCTCAGCAATTGTCGAGTCTGACGCAACGTCGTCGAACTCACTGTCGTCGCATGGTTGTGGGGTCCTCTGCGGCACGTCATTCAGTTTCAGACCGAGGTTCTGTTTACAATTTCGGCGGAAGTGCGCAGATCTTTCTCGTTTTCGTTAATTTGGGATTTGTCTATTGGCTGTCTGCTACATGGTATAGAGCTTGTGCAGTGACTCATTGTGACGTCACTTCTGACCAGCGGTCCACCACGCTGACGTCAACGACAAAGTGCATGTAGATTATGTCAAGGTTAAAGTCACACACTTCACTTGCCGGAAGTATGCTACGTGTATTTGATTGAAACAATGTTGGGGTGAAATCTGAAATGAGGAAAAAATCTGTATCTTACTTTGCCCAATCCATCGCCCTCATCTGCATGATCATCTTCTGAGTCGTCAGCTCTATTGAGGTGAGGTTGAATGCAGGGACATCGGGGAGATACGGGCCGGTCATATTCATGAATAGTCTCTCCATGTTGCCATAAGTCTCAAACAAATGAAATCCTACTTCGGTGAAGTTGAGTGGGATATCACGGTAGGTCGCTTTTATGTCCTGCCACACTGGTGATTCTCCAGGAGGTGATGTGGTCCTCTCATAGTACCTAACGGACTGTGTCTGGAAGTTATGGAACAGAGAGTTGAAATAGCTATAACTTGAAAATAAAAAGATGTTTGAAATGTGGACTTAATAAACAAACTTCTGTCTCTTTTACAAATAGGTAACTCACAACTTTGTTTGTGTCGACTTCCACACCACACAAGATGTTTTGGGGAGGTGGCATCTTCCATATCCTAAATTATCAAACTAATTCTCAATGACCAGAACAAGTGTTTGGAGTATCTGACACCAAGGTACTTACAAAATTGACTATTTTCATGATAATTGGTTCCTGCATCAGTGCTGTCTCTAGTTCCTTGGCAGTCGAATAACAGATCATTTTTTTCACGACGCTGACGTATGCTGGGTTAGCATTTGGAAACAGTTGAGTGAAGAATTTACCCCCGCATGGGTTAGGATTCATCGTGAACGTGGCGATCATCTGAAACAGTTGTTGAAAGAAGTGATAATTAAGTCATCAGGAACGGAGATGGAGACTGCTTTGTGACAAGGGGCTGACAGAGTAGTGCAGGAAACATCGACCGGATGGAAAAAGGAGGGCCTACCTTATCAGGTTTCAGCATTAGGTTCATGACACCATCCATTACATCAGGAGTCAAGGAGAGGGTAGCGTTGATGAAGAGCCTCAACAAAGATGGCGCCTCAAACAAGTCGCCAAGCCGAATACCGTACTCTGAAAAAGATTTGATAAGAGTTGAGAACACCTTAAAATGCCGACTTCGTCTACTCAGCTACCTCCCTTACTTGCTCATCTCAGGTTGGAAATCTACTTAATTCATCACTGAGTAACTTTGTCACGTGTTGATTTTGAAGTATGGGTAATGATTGTCACAAGGATACAGGATGGAATTCGAAGCTACAGTACGTTGTACAACTGACCTCCCTTCCGTGCCACGCACAATCTGTGTACCACATACAGCGTCATGCACGTACCGTCCTCGTATCTTCCGAGGATGTGGCGCGGCGTCATGGAAGGCACGCAGTGAAGACGTAACGTCATTCACCCGATGTCATGCAACAGAAACGCGTGACGTACCCGTACCATATGCGATGAACTGAAGCATCCCTTCCACGTCACGTCCGCAGAAGATACGGGAAACTCCCACTTACCACATCGTTTCATCCAGGCCTAAAATTTTCTAAGTTCAATTTTGGTCACTTTTGTTAGCGGGAGAGGTGGGTATGAATGTAAGAGCCTTATTGTCATGGGTTATGGGTACTGCCCACCACAACGTCCTACACCATAACTTTGGGTTTGGGTCACTGGATTGGAGGCCATATGGTTTTCGTCAATACAATATGAGCGTAATCACGGTGCATTTCGGTCAGCTGTGCATTTGGCCTAGAGACACAACAAAAGAGGTGAATGCAAGCTGAGGTTATTAGCCGTCGGCGCAGAATAGGATTTTTTTCCTGGTGGTTGTACGACATTAGAGCCTTTGATATCCCGCCGTTAAATCCTATGATAGGCCTGACATTGGAGAGAATCGCGATCCTGAAGCGTAGAATATTGAGTCGAGAACCATTGAGCTCCATGCTAACTTGGCTCATTATTGGCTCTTGTATTTGTTGTAATGCAGGAGGAAACCAGAACTCCAGTGGAAACCTACGGTGTTAAAGAGAGTTGCCCTGTCTATCACACTGAATACTAGCTCCGACCCGGAATCTAACTGGGAACATCAGAGATGACTGGCGCCCATATTTCTATTGCGCCATTCTGGCGGTCCTGAAGCCATACGGCAGCTCGGGGTGTTAGTCGGTTCAATTGAAGATGCCGAAATTAATGTTTTATCGTCAATTCACCAACATTTTTCATCAAATTTGAGTAAAATGACTTGGTAGTTGAGAAAGGCGGAGGGTTTCGAATTGTTTTGAGCCTGTGGACGATGGAATGAACGCCCGCTGTAACGTCGATCAGTGTTCCCCGTATTTCTGTGTTTTCCTTATTGTTTCCCTCCTGACAGATTAAGCGGCAACTAACCCAACAATAACCATTCTAGGCCGCGTCTATTGTTGGGGAAGACTGAGCTACAAAAACACTCACAGATTTTACACTTCAAAACTCAGACAAGCAGACCGAACTTGATCAAGGAAATTTTTACAGGTTTTCCTCTGTTGCGGTGTTCCTTTTTCATTGAGGGCCTCAAACAAACCTGCTGACTTAGAAATTGACCAGACTGACAGCAGTACTATAAACGTGCTGTTGTACAAAGTTTCTGTTGTAGGCCTAAGCACACCTTTCCATTCATGCATGCTCTACCTGCGCTTGACCACAGCACATGAATTTCTTTTGTTGGCGTATAGATTGACGTAAATGCAGGCTCATTGTCACATTTCTTAATAATTACCCAACACAGGCACGCACGAATAATGGCGAATAACACTACGGCAACAAGTTGTGTCATAGTTGGTATTCACTGACAAGACCATAGTTATTCATGCTTTTGGCATGTCCTACGGTATAGCACTCAGTCATGGGACATGGAACCGACCTTTTCAGCGACAACTCTATTATGAGCATTCCATTTACCACCCACATCCCCAATAGAAATAGGGAAAATTTGGACTTAGAAAATTTTATCCACGCAGAAGGGACGATGTGGTAAGTGGGAGTTTCCCGTACGTGGATAAAGGGAGGTCAATTGTGCAACGTTCTGTAGATGTCATCTGATTCAGTCTGTGGGGAACAGATATCGATGTTCATCTTACTTGTCATTTTGTTCATCTTCTCATTCATCTCAACCACAATCATGTCCATCATTTTAATCTGAACCTTCATGTATTTCCACACATCAGCTGGCAAGGCTGCCTCTAACGCCTCCATTGACTTGAGTATAGTCGTGTAAACCCTGGAATGAAGAGAGACGAGTTGTGTTCTGCAGTCGAAGTGCCCCTCCACCCACCCACCCCCAATGTGAAGTTATTTTGAACACTGCTCCAAGTCTCAGAACAAAGCAGACGAGGCTCAGTTTGAAAACATAGGACACAGCAACATCAGGGCAGCAGATGAAATCCAAGAACTGGCCGAGTTCACAGGTTTCGGAAACTTTTTCACCACACTCTCTCTAATGGGCCTATTAAGCCTATTCCATGCTGCCCCATGTAGGTTATGAACCCATTTAGCACAAGTGGTTTGGGATTGAAAGTCAGGCAGGCAGGCTAACAAGTAGGCAATGACAGAAAGGAAATTGTCCATGGTCAATGGTAGAGAACACTGTCAAGGTCAATGAATTAGAGTGGATATTCTCTTAGGAAGAAGACATATACGAACCCGACCATATCTGTCTGTGTTGCATTCTCAAACTCCTTTATCAGCTCATCAAAGACTGTCTGATAACGCATCATTTTCTTGCCCATGTCAAGGAATGTGTGGTAGGAGTCCATGTTCCACGTGCCATCTTTCATCTGGTTGATCATATCATAAAGCTTTTTCCCACTCCTGACGGCAGCCTTCCAGTCCACGTCTGGTGGAGATGTTGTGTTCATCGTTCTGATCATCTGCGTAAAGGAAGCATGGAATAATTGAAATCAGAGAGAGGAGGTATAACCCTTTCATTACCTGACTGCTGGATACTGGTGTTTTCAGCCCCTGGACTTCTTCCTGACCTTGGGTTCATTCTTGGTGATCCAAGCCCAGGTGCAAGTTGATAGCAATTCAGGTCCTGCAAGCTCAATTCAAGAAAAGTCCAGCAAAATGAGGCATACCTTTTCAATGACAACTCCAGCAGTATTCACTTCATACATCAGCCGCTGTGTATCTAGTTTACAAAAGAGTTCCAGCATCTCCTTGAGAGGTACACGCTGAGGTATGTCCAGGAATCTGCGTACTGTGGACTCGTCACATAAGGCTTGGGTTAGATTGGGAAGCATGAAGAACTGGGAAGACTGCAACAAGAAAACCAATGCTGACAATGGGGAACTTTTCTGCCGTCGGTGGCCGTAAGAGGCCGCCTGTTACCGGTCCCAGAACGTCGCAAAATTTGGCGTCAAGTGCGTGAGCCACGGCGCCCACGTCATTATGGACGACGTTGTGGCATGCATTTCTGCCCTGTGACGTCAAATTTCATGACGTTCTGGGACCGGTAACTCGTAGCGTCCTCTGACGGCTCCAAAGTTCCTCATAGAAGTCGTCATCCCTTCATTGAAATCATTCTGTAGCAGATGACATGAGGCCATGACCTACAAATGTCTGCGACGTCAAATTCGTGACGTTCTTGGACTGCTTACTGGTGGTGGCCTCTAATGGCAATAAAGACTCCCATTGCTTTACCCAAATCATTAACAGACCATGTTAGGCCTACACACCTTGACTGGATCCATCATCATACGACCAACTGCCTTCATAACGTCAGGTCCGTAGTTGGTCAGATACGCGACCATCTCACCAGACAACTTCCTTTTGGACAACAAGGCATCTGAAAATGGAATGTAAGTCATTACCATGGGTCTTACCAAAAATTGGTCTTACTCATTACAGGTTTTTGGACTCAAAACTTGGAACTGACGAGACAACATGAGGCCTACGTACCGGTCGTAGAACTGAGCTGAGAGTTCATCAAATCAATTGTGAGAACCGCCATCTTGATAGCCTGGCCAGTCGACTGCCAAGCAGAGCTGTTCTCAAACATTGGGCCAAGAGTCTCAACCACCATCGCCACACTGAAAAAAAATGGACAAACTATGACGTATCACCGCACAGTGTCTTGGCGTCATTCTCTATGTCATAATATTACACATAACCACCTCTCTCCAAACAACATCGGTTAACGCTGAGGTCTAAATAACTAAATAACTGAAGGTAGGGGCAGGGCACTCCAATAAGACTGTTTTCGAACTCTACTTCTCCCCAAACTGACACCAGTCTTTACAGGGAATGTAACTACCGCTGGACCACGCAGCATCCATCTGTGGAGACTGATAATCCTCATCACTCAGTCACTAGTTGCTGTAGAATTTGGATGGAGCGGCAGCCAAACAGATGTAGGCTTATACTTGCCTGGAGTATGACATCTGTTCCAGTAACACCTCTGACACTTTCTCCCACTTGGGCGTGTTAAATGATGCCCCCACAGACATCAAAGTATTGTTCCACTTTCTAAGGGTTGTATCCACTGAGGCAGAGATGTTCATGGTCATCTTGTACATGTCATAACCCTTCAAGACGGAATCGCTCAGACTTTTTGTGGAGGAGGTGTTTGAGCTCTTTGGTCCAAATATCTCCATAAACTGAAAAGAAATGCATGTAGTAGAATTGAAGGCTTCAGTTTTGCGACACCCTTTCAAAGAATGAAATCTCAGTGCACGACGTCAGCCGTAGTGTAAAATGTACTGCGCTCCATCTGAATACCGGTACATTAGAGCTCTCCCTGCAGTTTTTGTTCAATGTGTGCTGAAACCTATGCCTTGATTCTCTGAAGTACTTATCAGACAAGCATATTGGGGACCTTCACAAGCTATATAATGAGACCTCTATGAAAATTTCGTAAAATTCAATACAGTGGGGCTTTAAGATCTGTACCTCGTGTTACATGTAGGGGATCTATGAATATGTAATGGGACTTACCCGCTTCTCATATTTGGTAAAATCCAGCTTTGCCTGCCATCTTTTGATGAATTCCTGGAACTTGTTGTTACACAGTTGAGCTTGGATCTGCACCACGCTCACTGAAGCAGGCAGATTGAGGAATGCCCGGGCGCTTTTCTCATTGCAAAGGATGGCCTCAAGTTTCTTGGGATCTTTGGAGATCATCTGAAAACACACCACAGCAATTTCATCAGCGTCAAAGCAACTAGATTCTAGTAAACAAACGAGAACCTTTTAACCATGGAACACTCCGCCACAGGGTCAGATGNTTCTCATGTGAGTTGGCTCTCAATGGGCAATTCACTGTTGTTGGCTTCCTTATGGCTTACCCCTTGGCCAGGGACAAAAACGACCATTTCCTTACCATGAATGTTTCAGGCTTGAACAAGGCCTTTATCATCCCCATCATCACCTCTGGTCCATTCCTTGCCATCTCCTTAGCGACGTTTAACATGGGCTCCTCATGAAGCATACCGCTGCGGAAAATATCTGTAACGAATGAAATACCTTTGAATGAATTCTCTTCTCAACACACAGAAATAAATCAATGTACCAGTTCAGTACGATACCACCAAAAATGTCCACCATTTTGAATATTGAGTTGGAAGCTGTAAGCTCCGATTTGCTCATCTGTGGCATTTGAGACAAAATTAGGCCGTGTAGGAGGAAACCAGAATCCTGGGGGAAACTTATGCAGTAAGGAAAGTCGCCCTCTTTATCACATGAGTACCATGTCCAACTGGTACTGGTAATTGAACCTGGGCTCTCAGAGGTGACAGGTGCCAATGTTTTCACTGCACCACTCTGACAGTCTCAACAGCCTTCAGGGCCGGTTGCACAAAACTCACAATAGCGCTACAGATCCATGACGTTGGTTGGGGACCACTGCGTCAAAGGACGACGTCATGTCACGTCAGCGGCGCCCACGACAAACTCTGTTGGCGTGAAATTGCAAACTTTTGAGGCTCAAATGATTGAATTCCATGGTGATTGCAGCCAGGTCCCTAAGTCTATTTTCAAACTGCTTAGACATTTAAAAACTAGAGATTCTTGAGTTCTCAATAGTAGTTGAAATGTTTCAAACGGATAGATAAGTGCGAAGCAGTCGGCCTTCAAACTGGGCACACATTTTTCCCAATTTGTAAACATAGTCCCCAACTAAAATCACAGATCTGTAACTTGGTGTTAGCGCTAACTTTATGTTAAATGACGTAAAAATCCATTGTCTTTTTATGTCATCTAACATAAAGTTAGCGCTAACACCAAGTTAGCGCTAACATGAGTTTTGTGCAACCCAGCCCTGGTTTCTACTCACCCAAAATGGACGACAGCATTTCATGCGTGAGGTCCACTAACTCATTGATTTGGCGCAGGGTGGGATTGTTAGATCCGACGTATGCTTCAAGAGTGGAGAAACTCTGGGCGATTCCAACAACGAGCCTAGAAACAGAGAATACACCGTCACACATCATGAAATGCAGGATGTTATCAGTCAAAGAGTAACACCACATGTCCACTCAGAACAGGTTGTCCCAATGCCAAATATTACCATATTTGGCAGTCACTTTGGGGAATGTCTTGGGTAGCATCACAGAGGCCAAGTTTTATCGATCCAACTTACTGGTCAATGCCATCTTGAGTGTCACTTGCAAGTACACCATCCCATATCTTCTTCAGTTCCAGTTTCCCCAACACCTTGATCAGTTCCTCATAGTTTTTCCAGTGCTTCATGACAGTGTCCACCAAACTTCGGCCAGATTCTACCAGCTCAGTCCAGTTCCAATTGGTCGGGGTTTTGGATTTAAACTGATGAAAATAAATAAATAATGGGTATCAACAGACCACAAAGATGGCGGATTCTCGCCAGAAGACTTACCCATCGTCTTCTACACATCATGCTGAAAACCAGCCAACTTTCAGGTTGATAAAACCACTAAAAAACAGTCTAAATCGACTTTTCATAATCATAGTGCGACAGAGTCAACGTCCTAGAGATGTATGTGTGTAACTTACAGACAGAATGATCTTCTGTATGTCAAAGTTGGCCAGCAACTCGGCCATGATGGCCGTCTCATTCAGACGACACACACGTTCCTTGATGTATCGGTCAAGAACATCCTTCTTCATGGTGATCATAATGCTCGTTATTCCCGGTCGGTCGCAGGCCACTCGGTACCGATCCTCTTGGGAGGTTGCCGTGGACATGGCATACAAAAAAGTATTCATTTTTGCCTGGTCGATTTGTGTATTCATTATCATTTTGATGACCTGAGGACCTTCCACGCTGAGCCATTTGGACAGTATTTCCTCCACACTTGTGGCATTCTTGAATATCCCACCAAATGTCAGTTTGACATCTATAATGAAGTTATATGAACATATTTTTTATCTCACTTCATGTTCAATTCTGAGTTCTTAACATGATTGGCACTGTATCATGGAACAGATCATTACGAAGGGAAAAGTAGTGATATGAAAGAAAAGCAGAGATTCTACAAAGATTCGCATCCCAGAATTTTGAAGCCTAGGCCCTTGGTCTACTGCAAGAGGTGAAGCGATGAAGGCCTATCACTGTGTTCCAAGCCGAATCAAAAATAACCTCAAACTCACTTGGTATTTGCTTGAAGACAACACTGATGATATCAACGACATGCTGGACTTTGAAGAAGACGTCTTTGATGTCGGTCCAGATGGTGGAGTTTGGCATCGTGTCGTGGATGATTGAGCTGACGAGGGGATCGATTTGGTTCATCACAGTTCCAATACTACAATAATAACAGGATTAAGATGTGAAATTATGCATATTCCATGTACCAAAACAGAAGATACCGAAGTTAAACCAGGTGTGGTACCTAAACTTACACTAAAAGTTAAAAATGTCTTTTATTTGAAAGTTGATGTCTTGAGTACGAAATGTAACCTCTCTATCAAGGACACCTTTGGGACTAACTGCTGGGGTCCTAAATTGGAAGGTGTCCTGATAAAAGCTGTAAAAATAAACTATGGTGATCATGTTTTGGCAAGCTAGCTGTCCATGCAATTTTCGAGCGGCAAATGCTTGGAACCATTGTTTGTTTCCATAGCGTTGGTCATGGACAAAGGATGCGGCATCGCACCGCTTGAAAATCGTGTGAATGGATTGTTAGCCTAATGTGGATAACTCACACTGCAAACGTTGTATTGACTTCAGACATATCCTTCCCCAGGACACCGTCAATCAGTTTCCCAGTCCGTCTTAGCATGGAGGAGATCTTGATTATCGTTGGGATAGCATTTTTGACGTCTTTCATCATATCGAAGGTCAGTACGCTATCGAACATTGATGCTACGTCATCAAATGCAGCGGACACGTCATATGCACCGACGAACCCAGCAATTCTGGAAGCCTGGAAAATCATGTCAACATCAATTATGGCATTGTCTCTCCAAGAGTAAAGTAGAGGCCACTGAGAAAATATATGGAAGTTCTTGAAATTGATCCAACCCAGAAGGGACATCCGTGGTTCATTCCAGTGACTACCCCTACCGCCATTAATGGACAGGGAGGGAGGAATGGGGGGCGGCCTCCAGTACCTTTCTGTCACCATGGTGATCTGGTCTGCATCAGCCAACAGTGGGTTAATAAGAACTTTCATAACATTTACCTACATGAACTTTGCAAAAGTAAACAAAACAGTCCCTGACACACTCTGGCAAAAGTGTTACTAAAAAACACCATAATGTCAAAATTCCTCAGAATCATTATCAAAAATTAGCTGACCTAAGCCCGAAAATAGGCAAACTACAGAGCGAACCTCATTCTTACAACTCAAGTCTGCCCTAATCAACTTGGATCAAATTGGTTCATTACTTTTGCATTATATCAGAATGAGATTTGGGTCAAAGTAAATTGCACGCCATCGTCATTTTCATACCAGATCGAAGATAAAAACGTGCTTTGTTTTGTTGATCATCCTCATTATGATTTGGTGGCAAATGACTTCTGCCTTGAGTCTGTTTTAAATCCAGCCACCCTGGTTTGAAAGCAGAAGGATTATTTTATCATCTGTATCACTTGACGAAAACAATGTCAAATTACAGCCAACACACCAGATCCACTCAACTCCACTCAACGGGAGACTTTCCTGCCGTTACAGGCCACCTGTTAGCGGTCCAAGAAAACGTCAAAAATTTGACGTCAAATGCGTGAGCCACGGCGCCCACGTCATTATGGAGGACATTGTGGCATGCATTTCTGCCCTGTGACGTCAAATTTCATGACGTTCTTGGACCGCTAACTCGTAGTGGCCTCTGACGGCAGGAAAGTTCCCCATTGCAGTGACGCAGTGTCAAACTCATGACTGAGATGCCATGGGTTCAATTCCCAGTTGAGTTACTAGTTTTTACACTCAACTCTACCAAACAGGATTCAGTGACGTGCTCATTGACTGCTCTTAGAGTTTCCTAGAAAGGTTCTGGTGAGGCACGGGTATTACAGTAGAAAACAATTTATAAAAACTTCCCCTATGATAATTGTTATCAATATTTTTATTATTATCGATATTGTATCCAAGACCAACAATGGGTACATAACCCTATCAACTTATCTTCCCAATAGAACAGAATGATGACATTTTTAATTAACTTTTTAACCTTCTGGAGGACACCCATCGACTGACGTCACACATTAGGTCATCAATCACATGCCACTGATATCAGTAATGATGACCATATAACATCAATCAAATCTGAATAACTATCGAAGTTGTGCGTTTTTTATTTTTAATAGGCCTAATTCATATAACGTTATAGGAGAAGGTAATCTGGAAAACGATGAGCAATTATATACATGTACGTGTGCGAGAGATTTCATACCATTCAGTGGTATTTGAAACCATGGAAATGTTTTACAGTTCACACTAACTACCAAATGTTAACGGCGCAATTATCTCCCACACGCGACTCCTGACAATACTTACAACTTTGAAGATATACTGCACATCGAGCTGGTGCTGCACTCGATCGACGAGGTCTGGGATCTTGTCTGTGTCAATACGGCAGAGTTCCAGCGCCACCTGTTGGACATCAGCACCTTTCATGAAGATCAAATACTGCTTTAATCGTGTCGCACTGCATGCGATACCCTTGAAGTCAATGTAGCCTATCAGATGGTAGAGCTGCAAAGAGAAGGGGCGAAAGATGACGGCATGAAAATACGCAAGGGACACTGAGGGCCCACTTTTGGGGTCTTCATGCAAATTTCTCAGATTGTTCTTTATTCACATCTCTTGGCAAAGAGATGTTTATTTCATGTTCTTTATTTGTATCTCCTAGTGACCCCTTGCATAACATAAAACTATTTGGGTTGGGAGATTGTTTGGACAACTCGCAGGGTACTGAGGGATGCCTCGTTTAACATAGGTCATTGAACTGTCTTTTTTTAAGATGAGGATTTGGCCTAGTGGCTATAGTGGTTAAGGCGTGCTGCCCCTGAGTGCTGGCAATTGGTGCCTAATGTGAGGGTCCGTCCGTGGGTTCGAGTCCGGTAGGAAGCGATGTCTTTCACCTTTAGAAACCCGTTATTATTTCATGTTCTTGGCAAAGAGGCATGTAAACTGCCACTTACATCAACTGCAATAAAGGCCTGTTTCCACTATAGCGGATTCCGCGGCGGTTTCCGGCGAGCGGTGCGGTTTTCACAGGGTTTGGTATAATCCTTCGATGGTTTAACAATACAATGGCCTATTGATTATCCCAATGCCTGTGAAAACCGCTACGCTCGCCGCAAGACGTGGCAGAATCCGCTATAGTGGAAACGGGCCTTAAAGGTCAATACCTTTAAATGTACTGGTGTTAAAGAATAATTCTGTAAATGAAGATGGGTCGGTTCCATCATGCTTTAGGCCCTCCAGATGCAAAGGTTTCCATTCCAAATCTTGACCTACATCGAACTAACAAATTTCGCCGATCCAAGAAAACCACATTATCATACATTTCATTATTCATGCATGTAAATAGCCTACGTGATGGTAGGCCTACTGGCCAAGGTAGAACCTTTGCGGTCTACTCTTCCCTTAAAATTTGACATTTCATTACAATTGCTAAATTGCACCATTGTTAGCTGTTTTATGTGCCTTTCAGCTGTACTCTGAAAAGATTTGGTAAAGTAGGCCTACTGAGTTGTCCTACCATATACCAATGCAATGCTGTGGGCAACTGAACAAATGTCAAACAACCCGTGCGTGTAAACATGAATTGATCAACACTTTAGATTGCAGGGCCTCCCGAAAACTTTGTTTGAATGACAAAGGGGCCTATATATCATTAGTCACAGATATACGTCAAAGCTTACGAATAAGGTATGTGCATTCCACCATAAAATAAGATCATAATCTGTCTCATTAATAAAGCAAGTTGAGTGCGATTGCACTTCTTGCAATGCCACCGAACTCCGTCAAATCATTCAGAATCAGAGTAGGTTATGTGTGACTCACAGCAAAAACAACTTTTGTCAAACTTGGTGATTTGTATTGATGACGTGCACTGTCAAGGTGGCAGCAAGGCCAACCTCTCAAAAAGTCATAAAGAAGACACAACTGACAAGGAGTGGTGAGTTGTGGGAATACGTATTGGTACCAGCCGTTACCTTGTACGTTGATTTGTTTGATTCTGGGTCCACCCAGAAATCAAACGACAACAGTGACATTGCAACTCCGACAGACGAAGAAGAACAGCTATAAACAGAACCCAGGGGATTACATCACAACACCAATACAGCAAGCAGTAAACAACCATAGAAAGTACAAACATCATATTCATATGTATCAGGTCAAAGTCCATGGAAACACGCGCACGCAATCAGCTGGAACTTGACACAATTACTGACATGACGAATATAAAAATTGCCAATTTATCTAATTCTGTAGCAAGTCTCGGCAACTAAGTGTTCATAATGGCAATTAAGCTAAATACCATAGCTGTCATATCAAGAGTCATGTGATGTTGGCAGAATATTTAGGGGAAACAAAGCATCATCATCATCATCATCATCAGCATCATCCACAGGACCAATAAATCTATTGGTGTTAACGGATTCCAGGAAATACTCCACCGTTTGGCAAAGTTCAGTTCAACAATGCAAGCCCCCAAGATCCACAGATCCTAACTAATCTCTCAAGAATATTAACCCTCGGCTTAACAAGGAGAGTTTAGAAAGGCCGAGGCACCATAACAAATGAAACATTATAGTCCCCCATACACCACCTGAGGTGGCTAGGCCCGCTGACTGATGGTAAAGCCTGGTTAGCCGGGCAAAGTGGGGGAGGGGGACACTTGGCCTTATATTGATGCCTCTAGGCCAAGGCCAAAGAACAGCCCCAAATTTCTCTCAAATACCAATGGAAATCCATTTTAGTCTTTCTAAGGACATGTATCCCTCACCAACTGGCCCTATCAGCTCTACTCAAAACGGGGTCATTTAGACATCTCCCCATCCCTTCATCCAGCCAGGAGGTTATAGAGTCAAGTGAATGACCCGAGTCTCCTGCTCCACAAGCCATATAATGGAAGATAATGGAAAACGGATAGACACAATTTAACCTCCTGAACCAAGGGCAAAGTCCTAGTTAACTACAGCGACATGACTGGACAATTGAGTACAACGTACCAGCATCCCAACAAGGAAATAAAGTGCACTTGCACTCAGAGCCAACAAGGCCTCGTCTGTTGAACTCTATGGTGTAATTTCATACAAACATCATGGAATCATTTCAATATATTTCGGTAATATCAGCATCACGCCTAATGGCTCATTGGGAAAACCTTTTTAACACCAGGCCAGGGATGCTCCAGGGATGAGTAGTCTGGTTATTATCTCCATTAAGCCTGGGAGAGAGGCTATCAGAGTTGTTTCATGAAAACAGGAGGAGCCGCCGTGGTGTAGTGGCTCGGGCTTCTGGTTAGCGGGCAGAGGGTCCCACGTTTAATCCCAGTCAGTGGGAGACTGCGTAGTCCCTTTTCCTCAATTGGCCACATATGACACCCACATCCATCCTAAGTATCTACATGTACAAAGTCAAAAATATATCTATTTTTGATAAAGTGCATGTAACTTCAAAGCCAGAGATTGGGGACTCAAATTTGATAATCCCAGATGATAATGTTTACAAATTAGGTTATGGCAGTGGATTATGAACAAGATTATTTCTCAAACGGCGGCATGCTCATACTTTATTATACTCATACTTGATGGCAAATTCATTCATCAAGGTTGATTCCTGATGGGATTTTTACCAATCAATTTCAATTTACTGAAGTTCAAACGTTATCATGTTTCAGGTTTTTTTAAAACGAACAGATCAGGCCTTCCCAACGCTATCTTGATAACTATTGACATTTGATAACACCTCATTGAATCATAATATACAAAAACAATAAAATAAAGATGATTAACAGGCACTCTGTCACTGGGGCTGTAAAGGACGGGATGTACTAGTCACTTTGGACAGGGATGATAAATAAATCTGAAACACAATAGAGTACCAGTACGTTCGTACTAAAACAACTTATCACTTCATTGATAAGAGCCTAAATAGGAAACAAAAACTCATGAAATCAACACCTTGAAATAGAAAATCAAAAAATCGTAAAGTCGTCTCCGAATATTTCAGAAATTTTCGACCCCAATCAAGGTCTTCCTCAGGCGCTATATAGAAGAGATCCCAGAGGTGAAATATATTCGGAGACGACTTTCCGATTTATTGTATCCTGTGTATCGTTTTGTGCTCTTTTTTTGATACTTGAAATAGAAAATCTTGGACTGCCAACACCAGGGAAGACAAGCTAACCATAATTCCAGACTTGCACTGAAATCCAGCTGACAACATTCTTCTTCAGCCAGTGGTCTATTGAGGAAAAACACAATGAAGAAGCCAGCTGCCCATCTCTAATCAATGATATGCATGTATCAACATGAAGTAACTTACCTCTTTCAAATTGACAGTGGCAGACAACAAAATATCTGCAGTCTTTGCATCCATGACCTTTGTATCATAGACAAGTATTTGTTTCACCTTTTCTCGATCTTTGAAAAAGTTCCCGAGCTCCAGGCTCATATCTGAAACAGAAAACAATGGCAATGCTCAAAACATTGCAATTTCCTTCAAAAACTTTGTCACTTTCAGATTTAACAGCTTCACATCACGAAGTCTAGCAGCCAGAGGCTTGAGTGTAATAATAGTGGACCAGTCAAAGGGAAAGAGGGGGCACAGCCAGCGCACATCGTGGAAAACCGTAGTCAACATCTTTTCAAAATCAAAATTTCCCGGTCAATTTTAAAGATTTTCCACAAAATAGAGGGGGCACAGGTGGGGTGTGCCCCCTCCTTGGATCCACGCCTGAAGCAAGTAATCTTGCCTCTATTTTGTTCACAGATTCTCCTCCCAAGACTTACTTAGGAACTTTTTGGCCTCTGGTTTGTCAAACATCTTCTTCATCTCCTCAAGGGCACCAAGACTTTTGGGCAGCTTTCGTAAAACAGATTCTGAGCTGTCGTTTGTTTTGGTTAATGGCTCGAGATATTTGAACATCTTTGAGATTCTGAAAGGAGAAATGGTACATGAGGTGTGATTGGACATGTAATGCAGAAGGAAACAGGAGCCATTATAAAACCTACACCCTCAGAGAAAGTTAGTGTCTGTCAGGTGAAGAAGAGGTCAAACCGTGACCTTCAGTGAGTGACCCCGATGCTACCATTGTGCCACTCAACTTTTGATTCAATAAGACATCTTTGATTGGAATAAATTTAATTCTTGAAAAGGTGGTTTGGAAAGTTCAACATTTACCGTCCATAGGTCATGGGTTCAATTTAGTTCAGTTCCCACAGAAACTCTCATTTTTTGTTATACCAGTATTAATAAAAAATCGTAAACTGACTACTGTACAGTATGGCTAACAATCGTCAAATTGGAAGGTATCCATTTCCCTCTCAGTAACATTTGGCTCTCCAATGCAATCCACACACAGGAGATACATTTTGTATTCTGAATTGGTCAATTGCGACATTCCCTGAAGAATTGCATATCTGGTGAAAGCCCCCATAATCAAGTTATGAGGCACGTCCTAATTGATTTTTGATGCAAGGACTGGCAAGCCGACATCGATTTGGACCAGATTCAACAATTATATACAATTCCATTTCCACAGCTCGCAAAATATTTAAATGAGTAGCTAAGGGCTGCAAGGGATGTAACATTGAATCATGGGCTGTTTTTTATTAGTAGGAGTCCTCTTCATCGTCATATCCGACCGACGGAAGACCGGGATTGCCTAGCAAGTCTAGATACATAGTTAACTCTTTTCAGAAAATGAAATGTTAAGCAGACTTCTAGAACATAGCTCATAATTCAATTTGATAAACCAAATCTAAAACCTAACAATTATGCAGATTGCCTGAGGATGTACTATCATCGGCAAGTTCAGTGTGATGGGATTTTGGACTTCCAGGCTGACAGACGGTTTTAAAATTATCTAGGTGCCCACAATATTTAAATATTTCATATATTTTTCTCGGAATAATGGATGATTTGCATTTCAATGAGGAACCCGCAGAACTACGCCACGACGTGGCGCTGTCAGTGTAAGACCCGGAAGTCCTATTTTCTAACAGTATTTCCATTTACTTCTTGCCCCAAAATAAACCACTCTCTTTGGTTCAATTTTGATTAAATTACACTGTCCTGTTTCATGTTCAAAGTTCTCCATATATCACTGCTTTGTTTCGTCAGAAATGCCACAGGATGCCAATACTGACAACGTCTTTTGGGGAAATTTCCACGGAAAATTGTGTAGAAAAATGTACACATGCTTTGACGACGTGACGTCAACAGCGAAAAAAGTGACGTCAGTACGTCATTCGGGTCTTATACTGACTGCGCCATCTGCAGTCATGCGGGTTCCCCATTGGGAGCAGGCAGAGCCATCACGTGCTAAGTACTCTTATGCTACGTCAACCTTAACACATAGCCTTAGCAGGGCATAAAAGCCTTAGCATGGCATAAAAAGATCCCATTCAATAAACTATTTCTGACATTTTCAGTGAATTATCAATGGAAGCCTCCAGGACAAAACTACCCAAACCTGTTCTGGGACACACTGGTCTGCTGAATAAAGGAAGCACAAGGAACGGTAGTCTTGTGATCGACAGTTTTTATGCTAGGCCTATTTATTTTATGCTAGGCCTATTTACATAACATGACAACTGCATTAAATTCGAGAGTAATGTGTTGACAAAGAGAAACAATAGGTGATCAATATTTGGTCATTGGTGCAAAAATATCAGGGGTGGGTTCCCTGAATCAGTGCTATAACTTTTTTCTATCCTAGCATTGACCTTCGAGCAAAGACGCATCGACCAGGGGCCATATTCATAAAACCTTGCTAGGCTTAGTTGCCTGCTAAAATGCCCAGTTTGTACAGGCCAATGTACACAACTAGCAACCAACTAATAAGCTAGCAAGGTTTTATGAATATGGGCCCAGACATTTCACATGAAGCACCAAATTCAACTTGACATTATCAATAGGACAAAGAGGATTAATAGGACAAAGCACATGAATCAAGTTTATCTCGAATGATTGACTCCACCCAAATCAGTCAAAAACCTCACACGAATGTTATCACCAAATGACTTTTGTACATGTATAGCAAAGTTATTATCAACATATTACTGCTGTCTGTATTCTGATTTCTTGACAATTTTAGCTTAGAGACCATACAGGCTGTGAAAAACATGCCAAGTGCACTTGTACTCGAGACACAAATCACAATACATGTATACACTACTAACCCAGGAATCACAAGACGTCCTGCACGTCATTTATGATGTTTTGAGGCGAGACGAAAAAAAATCAGATTGTTTCACGACGTCATGATCGCTGAAACAACCGATTTTTTTCGAGTCACGTCATGCGTTCAGAAATGACGTGTGGGACGTCATGACGCTGACCCGTCAGGTGCTGCGCTCTTTTGGAGTGATAGAGTCTATTGAGAATACAGTGGCAACTCGCCCGGAAATCAAACCCACGACCTCTTGCCGTGAGTGCCACAGTCAACCGGTGTACTACAACTCCCCCATTTGGTGATTTGTTCAATCATAACAACTGCTTTGGGGATTATAATAAGGTTACAGAACTTGGTAACAAAAAGCTTCGATGTTGTTCTCATGGTATTCAACACAGGACCCGGAGGAAACTTGTGCACACGTGACCAATTTTTAAGTTGGTTTTGAGTTGCTAGGGACACACCTGTCATTGGCACCAGCTTGGTAACCACCCATTGAAAGCAAAAACCACACCCATCACAAACTTCAATCTTACCTGGCTCCAGCCTCTGCTGCTTTGGCTGCAGTATCATCCACATTTGTACATTTATTGTTGATGTTGCAAACAAATGACTGCATGAAGTTCATCACACCAGAACTTGGCATGGTACGGGTGGGATATGAACCTGAAAAGATGCAGAATTCGGTTGAATCTCCCTGAGTCTGTTTTATTGTCATAAAGATAGGCAACATGAAATTATATGACAAAGTTTAGCAAGGACTCCTTTTTTTGTGAAAGACTACTCAAACAACAGGTGAATCATTGCTAAACGTTGTCGTAGGCCTAAGCGGGCCATTGCGAAAACTCACTAATGACCTCTGAGCAGCAACAGATTGTGGAATTTTACAAAAACCAGGAAATTTCCCACACAGAATGGCAAAAACTTCGTGAATTTTTGGTCGTCATGATGGCCAAGGCCCTGGGGAAAGTCCTCAAGTTCAACAGGAAGGTAACGTATGTTATTTTCTATGGATAACAGAGGATTTTTCCTTTTGGTAATATCATCTGCGTAATTAGAGGGAACCTGGACCAAGATGAGTGTGATCAACAGTACATTAATAGGTCAGGTAGATGACTGAAGTGGTGTTGATCAGTAAGGACTGAAGCTTGAGTGTTCTTGATCAGGAAAAGTAAGACCACTTGGCAGTTTTTTAATTTGAATAAATCTTGGGTAAACCAAAAAACAATTTTAAGAGGCAAGATTAGAAGGAGTAATACAACCCTAAAGGAGGAGACGAACATAGGCCTACAAAACATGGGCACTATGTTCCGCACTCATATTATTTTGGAAAGGTTCACCAAATGTCAATAGGTTCTTCAATATCAAACACACACAAGTGGTTTTTATGTTGAGTATGTATAAAATCTCCTGGACTGAGAAAATTTCACTGTAGGTTCATGATATAGACTGGGCCTACTTGTGTCCAACTTTGCCATATTTGAGC
>NMRB01000005.1:469499-491066 GCA_002633025.1 Notospermus geniculatus | reverse complement strand
TTTTAATGGAACCTCGTCCCCAGTGTTTACATTCGCATATTTGCACAGGTGTTGCATATGGCTGGAGCGCGGCTTTGCCTGGAGGCTAGATTCACACTCTATGGAAGGTACCACCAAAAATGTAAACAAACCCCGCGAGCCATTCGCTTTAACCCCTTCTTACTGATAATTTCCCAACCAAGCGTGGTCTAATAAAGTACAGTATCTGACATATACATGTACTAGTATCTCGATTCACCAAGGATTGTATGCCTATCTTGCAACATTAAAATTTAACCCCTTCCCACCACCCAAGGGGACTAACCGTAGGCTTTCCAAAATAAATGTGATTCATTCTTGGCAAAATTGTATTGGACCGAGTCTTGGTGAATGAAATTTGACATCATCCACGAACCGTCCTAAGACTGCAGTAGGCCCTACCTCTTAGGCCTATGCCTTAGCCTATCAAACAGAGACATCAAATGTCAGCTGAGCGCAAGGCCCATGGGCCTCTTGTTCCTTTTAGTAATAACGTCAACAATACATTTCTTGCCTCCTTCCCTTACTTCAATACTCATAACCATCAACAGAATTATCATGGGCCTATCGTCTGGTCCCGATAACTCTGGGTTCACTTTCCATGAGCCTTTTGTAAACCCAAGGTTGTGCTCAGTCATCTGGTAAATACTGTGGTTTGTGGCCTGATTGTGGTTACATATAGTATCTGTTTCACAGGTCTGGCACTTTGCCCATGTTGAATGAAGGTTGACTTGGACTTTATTGAAAGGGCTAAATCTGGGCTAAATCTTGAATTTATCACCACTGCTAGTGCTGATCACGTAGGCCTACTTTTTTCAGGTTTCTGCTCAAGCAGCTGATACTACAAATACCACACAGTCGTCATTACTGCAATCGAAATATCCTAAATCTCCATGAGAGAGGAGTATTCCAGAATATCTTCCCTTCAGAGAGGTAAGTAAAATGACTCCACCAGCTTCTCTTGATTCTTGTAGTCACATCCTTTCAGCTTTTTAGATTGCACCAAAATGACAATCACTTGTTTGTCTTTCAGGAGTCCAGATCTCCGTAGCTTGCTACTTAAAGCACCGCAGACAATCTACGCCGGCTTTGATCCGACAAGTGACAGCCTTCATGTTGGTAATCTCCTGGTAATCATGAGCCTCATCCATTGTCAGCGGGCAGGCCACAAGCCTGTTGCTCTGGTAAGTACCAGTTGCTTACTCCCTCAGGAAGGATGGAGATGCCATTTTGAGTTTGATGGACATGACGTAAGCAGAAATTGGTTTCTTTATGACTTGTCATGCCTGTTATATGATAAAAGGTGAGAAATTCTTGACAAGATTCAATTAACTCCTTCACAAAGACATATTTCTAATGTTCATGTTGGTTTCTAGGTCGGTGGTGCTACAGCATTGATTGGTGACCCAAGTGGGAAGAAGAAAGACCGCCCACCGATGGACATTGATGAATTGGCTGAGAACTCAAGTCACATTCAGTTGTGTTTGAAACGGATATTCAATCATCATGCTCACTGTATTTGGAAGAGAAAGGAAGAGTTGCCTTTACTCAGGTTAGAGTTTTGTTCATTTCATTTGGAAATGGCTTCTGTATGATACAAATACACGCACAGTCAGGACAATTTGAAATGATGACTGGTAAGTTGAGAGAGTATAGCTATGATTAAGTGCCTACCAAAGATGGGAATGAGCTGGACGTCCTGGACAAAACTACAGATGTTTGAGAGCTAGGTGAATTTGGTGGTTGCACCGTTCTCCAAGGATGTTAATGATGTCTCGCTAAAGGCCTAGTTCAAATCTGCTGAGTCCAAACCTTCGTGTATTTCAGAGTTCTGAATAATGCTGAATGGTATGCAGAAAAGAATGTGATAGAATTCCTGCACAGTATTGGAAGAAATTTCAGAATGAGTGACATGCTCAGGAAAGACAGGTATGTGGTCAGTTTGGTGCTTTTACTGTCTTTGACATGTTCGAGGGCAAATGGCGGTATCGTCTTCTTGATTGAATATGACAAGAGTACAGCTACCCCATGAGAATTAATGGTAAACACTTGCTAAAGTAGAGTCCAAAGTCGTGAACCATCTGTCATGCATGTTGCTTGTGAAGTTAGAATTGACCTTGTATTTCAGTGTAAAATCCCGGTTGGATACTCCAGAGGGAATGAGTTTTACTGAGTTCACGTACCAAGTATTCCAGGCAAATGATTGGTTACACCTATACAAGAAATATAACTGCAAAATACAGGTAATCATCACACCAAGTCAGGTCTGGGTATATGATGACTTTATCAGGCTTTTCACTCAGTTGTTGCTGTACTGTGGTACTGAGATACAATAACGATAGTTTAAATAAGATGTGATGATGGGCTGTTGATCCAGTGTCTGTGATGTTCGTCTTTCATAGGATGGGATGAGAAGGGGAGGCCAGGAAATATACCCCATGTCTCAATCAATTCATTTCAGATTGGTGGAAACGATCAGCTGGGAAATATCAGTGCAGGATATGAACTTATCAAAAGATTAATTGGTGATTCAGTATTTGGTAGGTACATGTCAGTATTTGGTAGGTACATGTACACTCTTTCCCCAACAACTTGGATTTCACCATAAGTATTACACCATAACTGAAATTGCATGATTTAGGAAGTACCCGGTATAGATTAAGCTTAAGACCTATGATGTAATCGGACGGTCATTCTTAATGTTGAAGCTCAGTGTATTAGATAGACTGAAGAAACCAACTGCACAATTTACATATCTTTTTGTCATTATCTAGGGTTGACAGTGCCACTCATAGTTACCACTTCAGGGGAGAAGTTTGGTAAAACAGCTGGAAATGCAGTATGGCTTAACAAAGCAAAAACTTCTGTCCTGGATTTTTACCAGTATTTCCTTAATACTCCTGATGCTGATGTTGCTGCGAGATTGAAGTTGTTTACATTCCTACCTGACAATGAAATAGAGGACGTCTTAGATAAACACAAGGTAACTATCCCAAATCTGAAGTTATCAAGTCATACATCACAATGTCACCTCCTTGAACCAATACGATGAATCGTCGGTTTATTCTTCTGAGTTATACATGTTGTACTTTAAGTGCTATGGACCCTTTCAAAGGAATCAATGTTCAATTCCAGATCATTGACATGATCTCTCGTCATCGTAACTGATCTATTTTTCCCATTCCTGCCTCTTCAGAAATCACCAGAAAAGAGAATTGCTCAGAAGAAACTCGCTGAACAAGTTACTCTTTTAGTTCACTCCAGTAAGTTCAATTACTCCCGAGTCTCTGTTCCTTAAACTTTCCACACCAACAGTTGGTCTGAATTTCTCTGACTCTTTGAATGCTTTGTCTTCTGCATTATGAACTGAGTTTTCTTCCTTCCTAGACGACGGCTTACACAGCGCCAAACGATCGACTGAAGTTCTCTTCAATGGCTCAGCAACATCGCTAGCTGAGCTGTCCGAAGCCGAGGTAGAAGATGTCTTCAAAGGTGCTACACAGGTGGAGTTACTGCAACAACCTGGGATTACAGTTATTGACATGGTTATGAAGGGGAAGATACTTGGAAAAGCTCGAGAGGGTAAGATTTTGGTCATATTTTGCAGCCAGTAGATGGCAGCACTAGCATTGGTTATCCAGGATGTTGTCTGAAAACATATTTGATTTCCACTTGCGATAACTTTGTCTTTTAGTGGATGCTGTCAAGATGATCAGTGAAGGTGGTATCTACGTGAACTTTCGTAGGATTACAAACCCTGATGCAGCCTTGATTCCAGGGGAGCACATTCTGTATGCAGGCTACACAGTCATTAGAGTTGGTGAGTATCGGACTACCCCCATTCTGACTCGAGAAAGCATGCTGGCCACTGATAAAGATCATTCACTGCAAGCTTAGGTGCCACTGGTTGATCAATATTTTGATTGAAGTGGAGGTGTCATACATGATCAGTAATGAACACAAAACATATGCGAGTGGCCCTCTGTCTCCAACCAACATGTTTCGTCATTTCAGGGAAAAAACGCTTCTTCCTGGTGAAATGGGTTAGATGAGACAATGACTGGTGCAGACAATAACTGTGATAATATTCATCCACAAAGCTATTGGTGCTTGCCGACTTGTCCCTGGCCATTAAGTCTTCATAGTTTGTCACCCGCAAGCAAACCTTGACAAGGATTGATACGGACACCCAGATAATGATGCCCGTGGCTTCCATCTCAGGTTGTGTAATGATCCTGTCTGTAACGAACTGGCTATGCTCAACACGAGAGAAACAACAATACATGTCTTTGCATTTAGCCATTAAATAAATTTTACACGTGGTATTAAATCATAGCTTGTTGGGCATTTGTTTGTGCCAGGATTTATACTGCCCAGCTGTCAATACTTGAAATACATGTAAACATGCCAGTTTCCATCTTGGCACAATACCTGAAAGTTGCTTCACCCTTTTGGTTTATCAAATCCAATGAACATGCACCAGTATCGGAAGAATTAAAGAAAGACGTTGAAATTTAGTTCCCGGTGATAAGTTTATTATTCATTGGTGTGAAATTGCACTAGTCAAATCATGGGAATACGGTTCTGCTCTAGTGGATGGATTCCGTGATTAACTTCGTATCACCACTTGTCCTTCCGTGTTCTATTTACAACGCTTTATTGAAATGTACGTCACGACAGGAGGATTGATAAGATCGGAGGAGTATTGTTCAGCCATGACCCATCAGTAATCACTCGTCCCTTTTGTCTCCGTCAGCTGATGAGGTATATACATCGTGTGTCCCTGATTCTCCACAATGACGAACCCACGTTTCACCCCTGTGATCTTGACCTCTTGACCTTTGTGTAGAATACACCCAAGGTTACCATCCTCTGCGAGAAAAAAGATTAAATGGTCAGAAAATCCCTCGGACACATTGATCCTTTTACAAAGTACCTGTACTTACAAGTTCCTGCCCATATTCAGTCAGGAGACGAATGTGATGCAGGCCTACGTACCTCCATAGTCCTGTTTCATAATCCTCATGTGTGGAAATGTCATCCTGATACCACCTTGTACTGTGTAGCCTCTGTTCGCCGGGAGAGGGGGTGGAGCGTCCTTGAAAGACAAGAAGACCGTGAAGAATCAAGGAGATTTAGGAAAACTGCAGTCGGCATGGTCAGTATAGGCATCCTAAGCTCACTGCATAAATGTTATGAAGAAAATCCC
Organism: Notospermus geniculatus; assembly: GCA_002633025.1. NCBI lineage: Eukaryota > Metazoa > Nemertea > Pilidiophora > Heteronemertea > Lineidae > Notospermus > Notospermus geniculatus. The sequence goes on along the minus strand of NMRB01000005.1, from coordinate 485,839 downwards.
TGAACACAGTGCTGGTCAGCGCCTGTTGATGACGTGGTGTTCTTTGGAGCATGGTACTCACCAACTTGACACCGTAGAGCTGACACGTTTTCTTGAGCAACATGTAGTCTGTGTGATCCAGCTGGTCTTTCTTAGGCGTAAGATTCATCTCTGGTGATGAGCTGGAAGACAGAGGGGGATGAGAACATGGGTATGAAGGCGTACTCTAAAATTAAAACTTTTCTGACACATTAACCCAAGTGCCGAAAACAAACTATGATAGACCTGAGGGAATACTGCACGTTCTAAAACAACAACATACTCATGTTTTCTTGAATCATTCCTCCGCGGCAGTGCCTGCCTCTCTTTATCTCTGAGTACCCGCCATTTTCTTGCACACTGCCAACATTTCCAGAATGCTTGGATCTTGGTGGCCGCTTCATCCTTCCATTCTGCCCTGAGCAGCTCGAGTTGTCGCCTAGCACCCTCACTAAAAGTAAGTTTACACATTTTCCATAAATGGTCAGATTAAGTGGTTTGTATTGAACAGAGCAAGTGCCATCTTTGATGACTGGACATTGGATCGAAAGAAATGGAATAAGGTTCAAAATTCTGGTAAATTAGAACACTGGTGGAGCAGATCATCCTTGTTTGAGACACCTACTGCTTAGATGATCAACATGAACCTTTGCTAGAACAAACTTCTCACCTCAGAAACACATATTTTCTTCCCATGGACCAGGAACAGCTTCCATATGGATGTTTACTGTTGTCCATTGCTTTCAGAAAACACTCTAAGACCACCTGGAATGCAAATAAGAAGACAGGTTAAAGAGTGTTTCAAACCAGAAGACCATTGCTTCTTTGCTGTTGATGCGGCACTTCCCTACCTTGGCCTCGTGAACCTGGTCATCAATCTTCTGTCTTCCAGTGATTAAAAATCTATACTTTGAGTTGAACGCTCGATACCTCATTCTGTGTGGATAGCCTGAAAGAGTAAGGATTCTCTGAGACACCTTGTCATTGGTTCCCAAGGTCAACACTAGGTGACTTTATCGTCATCTTTCATGGGGGACATAACCAGCGGCCTGTACTACTAGATTCAAGTGGCCCGTTATGTTTGGCGAGCAAGGATGGAGACGACAAAAACAAGACTGTCAACTTTAGAAGACTGACACAGGAGAAATACTGAATATGAGAACTGACCTGCAGTCATGAGGTGAACTGTCTCCAACACCTGAAGTGACCTCAGCTGAACGACAACATCATCGCGGCTGAATTTGCCCGGTTCTCCATCAAATGAAGACTGAAATGATGGGACATGGAAAACTATACAGAATGGAACTAGCTTTCGTTGTGCAGTGTTCAAAGTGAACTGAGTCTGAACACGTTCATAGGAATCTCACGGAAAATTTCATGACTTACCTTGATGCATCTGATGAAGTGTGGCTTTGCATGTCCCAAGGTTTTGAGTAAAATGTCCATCTTCATGCTGAAGTCATGGGCCAGGGTGTTCTTGCCCTCGTGACCCCTGCAATGACAAAAACAAACACAATCCAGATGATTAGGGTACGACAGAATGCATTGGTGTGAAGCACGAGAGGAGGCCTCAACAAGGAGGGCGATGACGAAATGTGAAAGGGTGATGTCTGAGTATTACTTACGTCGATCCTGGCTCAGGCGCTGGTACAGGAGCGATCCGATGCTGCATGCCTTTGGGAGAAAATTCTGCAAGAAAAAGACATATTTTATTGGGAAAATGCCATGTTTCTAAAGATGTAAACAAATCATTGGTGCCACCTTTGATTGAGTTGTGTTTCAGTGAGAACAGTCCATGAAATCTTGTCTTCTAACCATGGACATCGGGTGACACTGTTCATTTGTTGTGCCTCCTCATGCCATTACTAGGCCGAAGTCTGATCAATGATTCTTCCCAATGTTTTCATCATGTTTCGTATCTCTGTTTTATGTTTGAAATGATCTGTATCTAATTCCTTGCCACTCACCTGAATAATTCCTCAGATCTCCACAAAAAAGATGGCTGACAAACCCAAAGTTACAATTCTGTTTGGCAAAGACACAAACAACATCATCAGGAATGCTGTCATGATTCGTGTCCAGGAAACTGCTGGCGTCGTACGTCTGCTTCTTCCCGTAGTGGGTGATTGTAAAAGTGAGACTCCTCTCATCTGTTTGAAATAGACTGGAACAGAAGTTTAAATTCATTGAAGGCTGCATAGGGTCAGGAACACTCTCCCCCACAATCATCAAATCAAGGAGAGTGTGGTGAATGAAAATGTTGACAACTGAAGTAAACTTACGTTGTTTTAGCACCATGAACAGAGTTAAGTTGACTGAGGAACTCAGCCGGACTGCTCTGTTGATAAGTTTCTATATTCAAGATAGAAAGTAGGCCCGTCCTCTGAAAATAAACAAAGTGACAAGTTTGTTACACGAGGTCTCACAAAATTATCATTGGATCTCTCAATTCTTGGTTTTGTCGTGTGAACTCCCAGCATACCACGTGATCTCTGGTTGACATCAAACGATGCACGCCAAATTTTCAATTACCTTGGCTGACAAAATCTCCACGACGGCTGTGTTATCGATGTAGTCAATACCCATCTCAATACCTTCCTCCCTCTGACAATCGAGGGGGTTACGGAACAGATGGGTGGTGTAGATGTGTTCCAGCACCTCGGAGCACATGTTGATGCATAACTGTTCAAACCGATTCACCTGAAATACAAGTGTAATTTACATATTGAGTGACAAGTGTGGGCAGATAATATCTTCCATGCTCGTTCAGCTATTTCTCCAAAATGGTGACATGGGCCATTGAATTTTGGCCTAGTGGTTTGGGGCGCGCTGCCCCTTAGTGCTGGCGATTGATGCCTTATGCGAGGGTCCGTGGGTTCGATTCTGGTAGGAAGCAATGTCTTTCACCTTACAAACCCGATTTCTATTTCATATTCTCCAAAATGGTGACTACAAAATGAGGTAACCAACATGAAAGGAAGAGAGCCAATAACAGAGGTTATGCTATCACTAAAGGTAAGCATTAGGGTCATGATGGGCATTTTATCTTTAAACACCGCATGGCCTCTGTCACCACAAAATATCCAAACTTACCTGAGTGAGTTCGAATCCAAACATGTCCACAATTCCAATGAAGCCAGAACCAGTTTGATTGGAGCTGTGCTGACTTGATGGAGTCTTTGGTGTGCCGGGATACTTTGTGGGCGTGCTGGTTAATAAATCTGCAACAGAAATTCTCAAAATATAATCCTCGTCTCCCCAACAGACATAGGATACAACAACGTCGCAATCGGAGACTGCCGTTCAAGTCAGACCCACCTTGTCCAGAGAGGTGCATGGAGTCACAACTGTCAGAGCTGATGGTTGATCCTGAACTTGGTCGCTTCATGGTATTGGCTCTCTTCACGATGGCTGCCAGAGTCCGCGTGAACAACGCCTTGGCTAGTGAGTTACGATTCTTTAACACCTGAAACAAAGGACATTTTGAATGAAACACAAACTGGGGTTGAATTCCAGTGCGAATAGACCAAAGACCTATGGAATACAGAAGCATTACATCACCCTTACATTTGGTGGGTCGAGTTTTGACTTGACTTTCTGTCCTCCCACGTTAGACGTCCTCATGGTCAGGGCTGTGTACAGCTTGGCACCAGTTACACCAAGGAGGGCAGCTACGGAGGAAGCTTCTGAAATAGAGAGAGGGACGGACTCATGAACGTAGCAGTAGACGGTAGACAAACTCCTGGCACAGCACTTTCATTTCGTGTAGCTTCAAGAGCCCATTGCATCCCACAAAGCTTGGTCTTGGTGTTGACACAATGGAATGTCCTGCCATGATGGCAATGACGACAACTGAAAACAGTTGATCGATTGGTGCTGAAACTTAGAGATGAAAATCTGATCGGTTACCTGTGCTAGGGATGGGATCCGCCTGGGATGAATCGACCTGGTGAAACGTGACGTTGCCGAGTAACAACACAGCTGCGAGGATTCTCATCACGTCGTAGAAAGGGATACCAAGTTCTGCTAAGGATGCCTAGAATTGGAGAAAAGACATCCATACCGTTCGAATCAGAAATCTACAGGGTTGACATTCCTGAGGTGGCAAAGTGCAAAATACCCCAACAATCTTGTGAAGTTAAAACCTATGTCTGTAAAACTTTGAATGATGAAAGTCACCATAACATTGGTGTTTTTATTAAGATTAAGATGAAGTATACCCTGTTCTGAATGGTGTTTGCCTACCTTCCATGTTGTGAAGCTTGTCTTCAGATCGCCGTGGTCAATGACTTGATGGGGAAGGAGCCTGAAGTCGTCTGGCTGATACCCATCGAGATGGAGTTTGACTGCGTGGAAATCGAAAGAAACTCAATGAATACTGTTAAAGGAATCATGCTGAATGAGTTTTCAGAAGATAATCTTAAGACATGGAGATAGCTTTGGACTCAGTATGTTAGTGAACAAGAATGGGCCAGCACCCCATCAACTTACCTTTCTCCTCCTGTGTCAGACCAGCCAGCATCTGGTAGAACATCTGGAAGTTCCTCTCCCCTGGTGGTGGCTCGGTCACCCTGGCCTGGTGTACAGGAAGAAATTTTGTGTGAGTGGACTTGGGGAAGTCATAACCTTAGTCTACAGGGTCCATCAGTTAAACTGTCTCAAGTTCTCTTGAACTTAAATCAGAAAGAGATGAATCCGAATGTATCACTTGAGACGTCGAAGACTTTTACCGTAATGTCTTACCTGGTCAAGAAAGTAGCAGTTGATCTTTGTTTTCGTGATTGAGAGATCTGAGATCTGGTTTTCAAGGAAATATCCCTGGAAATGAAAAACAAAGTGAAAACATGGAACCGGCATATTTGGTATTTCTTCTGTGGACCAATGAGGGAGGACAGAGCAGAGGAGAGAAGAGAACAGAACTGACATCCCTGGCGATGAATGGGACAAAACATGTAGGTGTCCATACGTACCACTCGACTTGCATGGCGGTTGCTTGCCGTTGAAGCAGAACCAAGCGACTGGATGACCGTCAAAGCTGATGAGACGTGTTTGAAGCTGTCCGTGACTGAACCTCCTCCAATAAACTCGTAAAGTTCTCTCAGGAGGATGTGTGACGTGTATGTTTTACCGGAGCCACTGTATCCACTGGAAAAGAACCAATCAGATGAAGTTATGACACTTTTGAATTTAAAGACACTTTCTCTTGAGAATGAGATTACAGAAGAAGATTGCTTTGCCAGCAGCGGCAGGGCACACAGGCAAGTGTGGGCCATACTGAAATATCAAGACCTCCAGTCACTTTGTGTGAAAGAGTGGAGACTGAAGGATAAGATGGTGAGGTCAGGCACAGCAACAACTGTGTTTGTTACATTTGTAGGTCACGATCCCTGTAAAGAGTTTGCAATGACGAAAACATGACGACACTTCTCGTCTTACCCGAGGATGATAGCTTGCGAGTGTCCACTCTCGATATACCGTGTCACTATCTGGCTAATCTCATTTTGAATCTCTGGGACCGATGTCGGTAAACCGTAAAGCACCTTGGGAAATGGTTTCTGATTGGTTGGGTTGACGAGGAGTAATGACGGGCCAATACTCATCTGGAACAGGAGAGGAAAGCATCAAACATGAGCATGAGCAGACGACATCTTCAATCAGATACATGTATGTGTTTATATTGATGAGTAGGCCTATGTGGAAATCATTCTTAAAAGTCATTCATTTTTAGCCAAAGGTTGTAGAATACACACCAAGTATTTTTCCGCTTGGAATCTTGCTTTTAATATCTGTACGATCGCTTCCTCTGTGAGTGGCCCGACCATCTGAGACAAGTCATCTACCCTCGCAAGCTTGGCCTGGGCACTTGTTAGGCAGGGTATTCTTTCTGAAAGTAACAAGGAATGGATTCATTCTTGATGTGATGTCGCAATGTATGTCAAGCCCATGGTTCAAATGTGTGCAAACCGGGAAGCTGTAACTCAGAAATGATAGAAAACAGTGACATGCGGAGAATGTGGCTCGTCATTTTCAAAGGACATGCCTCAATAATAGGCCTAACTCAAAAGCAGCGTAAAATGTGACAACGCCAGGCTTAATCTTGACATCGAGGAGTATTTGGCCACAAGGGGGTTTATGATTGGTCAGCCTAATAAGGGTATAACCCTCCGAGGAATCCACAAAAGTGTTAAATCTTGGATCCAATGGTGAAGCAAATCCTATCCACAAACTTGCTTTCACTGATCATGGATTAAAGTGGACGACATTCTTGAGTGGATCAGAGCTGACAGAAAACCTTCATACCAAACGACGAATAGGAAATATGTTAAAGGGAAAATAAGCTTCGAAACAGTACCGGTAGTTGCCTAGTGTAAGGATTCTGCAAGTACGTGGCGTGCTGGAAGCGACCAAGTGTTGTAAAATCCACAGAAAACCACGAACTGTGAACCTCAACGAACTGATGCATACCTTGGCTGACATCCCCAAAATGCAAACTGACATTACACAGACTGCTATTCCCCTGATCATTACTGGTGTTCTGAGAGTGGGTGTGGCTGCCAACACTTTGGTGGCTCGTGCTGACCAAACTTGATGACCTGGTGTAAAATCCATCCGGCAATGCCTGGTCCACCCGACTACTGTTCAAGGAAATTCCACCAATGCTTGCTGAATCCCACGGTCTCCTACCCACTTCTGGCGTATTTGCTTGTTTAGCTGCCAGAGCATACTGCTGACAAATAGAGAAATCCTCATAGTCTTTCACCCGTGGGTACTTGAAGTCTGCCCCAGTGTAAATGTTCATGATATCTTCATAGTTTCCGCTACCTTTGCGGGCAACTTCTATCGACCTCCTCCTCTGAGGAGAATACATATCCTCATCTTCATAGTGGCCAAGGAGAAATAACCCATCACCCTCAGATTTAGCTCGCCGATGCAAGTGCCCTCTTTTGTTCAGCCTTCGCCTGATACCAGCCGCCCCGGTATAATTTTCACCCTTCGACTCCTCATAATTCGGTGGTTTTTCCTTCTGATTGGGATGCAGTAACCGGGCTTTAAGTTCGGTGATGCGACTGGCCATCGGTACCCGTGACGGGAGATACTGATAATCCTCGTCCCCATCCAACATGTCGTCGTACGAAGAGTAACTCACTTTGGCATATTTTGTTCGATTTGCCAATGACTCCTTCAGATACTGAATAGGACGCACACATTTCTTATTCCAAGATGAAAGTTTTGACTTTTCCTCTTGTTTTGAATTGACAGGGACGTAATCTTTGTACATGTCCTGATAATCATCTGACCTCTGTGACACATCGTAAATCCCATTCCCGTCACGCGTTGACTTTGTCCTGCCACCTGAACTAGGATTCCTTGCTGACGATCCACCCATATACACATAATCCCCGTTACCTGACAGTGTGGAAACCCGTGGGTATTGACAATGTTTCGAATGCGTCCCACCAGGTGGCGGACTTCCACCATTCGTCATTCTCCTCAACTTTACCCCATTGACAGAAATAACATCACTGTATGTATCACCAGATCCTGACATCGCCTTCTCCCGACTTGTGCGATGCGGTGTATCTCCCATGTCGTAATCCTGCTCATGAGGCAAGTGAGAACGAAAGCTAACACAAGGACTCCAACCCTGCGTTGATCTCTCATGATAACTGCTGGTCCGCTGTTCTTCCCATCTGTCCTGTTCGAACGAGAGTAGACTCAAGTCAAGGCTTCTTCTATCCCTGGAGTCTAAAGGTAATATGGCAGTAGTTGATCCAACAAGGTCACTGGCCCTCAAGCCACAGGTTAGTTTATAATCACAATGCTGTTGGTAAAATTGTTGTGTTTGGCTTGGCATACCACAACGGCTTAGCCCAAGCTCTCCCTGCCGATTAACCCCCAACAAATCCCAGTAATTACTTGATCTGCTGCTTCGAACAGGGCCTAGCTTGTCTGATGTCTTGTCCCTCCCGTAAGTGCCTGTCAGAGGTGGAGTTTTAACAACGACGTAATCCTTTGGCTTGGCTTGGGCCATGTCAGAATTTTCATTGACAGAATGTTCAACTAAAGCTTTGCTGTCAACTCCTCTCTCCCTCCTACTGCTACCTGTCTCCTCACTTTGACATCTCAACCAAGAATCTTTATCTCTCCTCAATTGTTGGGACTTTTCCTTGAAAAACTTTTCAGGGTAATCCAGATGTTTGATTTCAGGAGGTTGGTTCATGAAACTTGATGTTGTCTGGGCCACATCCAAAGTTGCCAGAGGTTCATGGGTTATTTCTTCACCAGGATCGCAAATTTGTCCTTCAGAATATTCACTAACTCCACCTTCGTCACTCTTTTCCTGGAAGAGACACACCACATTTCTCACGGTTTCCACCTGTTGCTGTGCATGAGAATTCTGAGGAAGGTGGCGAGCAGACGGATTGCCGTTGTCAAGTACTCCACCTGAATGCTGGAAGAACAGGTTGCATTCAGGACAACACAGCGTACACCTTGAAGCATCAGTACATTCAGACCCCTTTGAGCACTGGTCAAATTCTAAGGGGTATTCAGGGTCTGCCAGGAGAGGATAAAGAACCACACCTCCTCCTTCAGGGTCAAGCTTTTCTGATTCCACTCTAGGAGGTGAATGATTTCCCCTGGTGTAATTGTAAGGATTCCAGTTGTCAGAACTATTCAAGTAAGTCAAAGAGGTTCTTTTAGGGGCTGCAACTCTGGCCATCGCAATCCTGTGGACAAATAACGGAAGCTGACAACACTTTATAAACTTCCCAAGGTAAACAAAACACAGCAAGCATGACAAGTTTTCCCCAGACACATTCCTTTGCAAGATAATGCCATTGAGAGATGAATCCTTGGCAAGATCCCAGTTAAATCCCTTACAAAAAGACTAAACAGCAATAAAAGAGCATTACACCCCCTATGGATAGGGGTCCAGAAGACATCAATCCAGCTATTTGGCATATATTCCAAAGTAAGAAATAAGACTGAAATCTCAAAATAGATTAACGTTCAAAACATGTGGGCTGTGCGAACGGCTTTACAGATTATGGCTAAAATCTCTCTTTACCTCATGTTTATACCAGGCCTAGCCGCCACGACCCCAGGGCACAAACTTTGCAAATATTTTAAAGAAAACATGCTTCCTTTGAATATAAGCATGTTTGCCCTCACTTCCATTCTACTAACAACAACATTAATATCGCTGTCAAAAAGTCTATTTCCTCTGGTCAACCGCCATCAAGGTGTCACTTGCTCTGGTAGGATAACATTGGAACAACAACAAAAACAATACACCAACAATGAAATGACAAATTTTCTCAGGAGTTATGCTGTTGTTTTAATTATTTCTTTTGTGTAAACAGCCCAAGGCTGACCTGCGAAATCATTCTTTGAGTTGTTTTTGGTGTTAGTGTGGAAAGTGGTGAGTGGAATGAGTGGACACTGAACAACTGACAGCAAGATTGATACATGTATACAGGTGCACAATCCTAAAGGCTTGAAAGTTAATCTGGAAACTCCTCCCTTTTTAGATATTTTGAATTCTTCCATTGGCGGCCAACCCTCTTGCCCTGACAAGCATTCCATCACTCCTTCCCTTAATGAAAGGCAGCGTAGTTGAAGGGCGAACCATGGAGGTAGATTGGAAGGCCTTCTCTATCAGCGGCAACCAGCCTACTGAATCCTTGAAGTTCATCTAGAGAGTCTTCCCTTAGCAGAACAACATCGAGGTCGGCATACTTTTCTGATGTTCTTGCCAACACCCATCTCATCAAGTGGATCTCTTGGTTTTGTTCAGAGATCTTTCAAGATAAGCAGGCAGAGAATCAACAGCATGAGTGGTTGTCAGGTGGAAGAGGGTCTCTAATCAAGACAAGTACCGGTACACCCCAGATGAATGGGTAAGGGTCCCAGGAGCCCTTAATCACCAATTTGTAATTCTTTAGCAAAACAGCAGGAGAACAAGTTGGTCATCAATCTCCAACACGGGTATAATTATGTCAACATGAAGTGTGTTTTGTGAGCTAGCTACAGATTCATACATCTCCATTGGATTTCAACCAGAAATAGTCCCTTTCTACCCTACGATGGATTGAATTAGGATTCAATACCTTGCGTTTGGAGAATGGACATAATGAGATGGAAAGTGAACTAAGGAGTAAGGGCATGTAACAAATCCACAGATGAATGAATGAATGAATGAATGAATGAATGAATGAATGAATGAATGAATGAATGAATGAATGAATGAATGAATGAATGAATGGTTGGTGTGTTTGTAATATAGAGAGTGTCCCAAAAACTTCACATTCATTTCCAAAGGATCCCCCCCCCCCACACCTACAAAATGAAATATCGTTGTTTGATACACAAGAAGCCAAGTGAAATATACAGTGCATAATTGCTGAATATGGTTTCAACATTGACTCTGAAAAATAATGAAGGTTTGAAGTTTTGATTACCCATGAAAAAAATGGTATCTAATTTCTGTCATCATCTACCTCCGGGCAACTGAACATGTCATATTTCTGGATGCCTTGCAGCGGTGATGGTCAAAATCATCAGGATAATGACAACACCATCATTGCAGGAGCTGGGTCTGTGACAGTAACTCTTCAGTTCATCACATGAAGTTTGAGTAACAGACGCCGCAGATCTCGTGTCATTACTGAGATTGGTCCACTTGTCCACGCAGTAGTGATGCTAGTTCTTGAGTAGGCTGAACACTTCTACACATCATGCGACGCTAATGTAGTTCTAGAATAAGCTGAGCACTTGTCCGCGGAGGTGACGCTAGTTTTGGAGGAAGCTGAACACTTGTCCATGCAGTTCTAGATCGACTGAACACTTGTCCATGCAGTAGTGGATGCTGGTTCTCAAGTAGGTTGAACACTTGTCCACATTCGTGATGCTAGTTCTAGAGCATGCTGAACGCTTCCTCCTTGTAAGTGATGCCAGGTTAAACACTTGTCCATGAAAGTGATGCGAGTTCTAGGTTGGTTCAACACTTGTCCACATATAACTATGTCAGTTCTCCCAGAGTAGGCTGAACACTTGTCCATGAATGGTGATGCAGTTCTAGGTTAAGCCTGCCGCATACTGGAGCCATCTGCTGAGCAAAAAGTCATTCGAGACCGTTTGCTCAGCAGATAGCTCGCGTGTGCGCGTAATTTCGGTGAGTTTTTTGCCTCGCGAGGCAGAAAGCTTGCGTGTGCGCGTATTTTTCGGTGAGCTATCTGCTGAGCAAACGGTCTTGAATGACTTTTTGCTCAGCAGATAGCTCCAGTGTGCGGCAGGTTTTAAACACTTGTCCAAGTAGAGAGGAGACTGCATTAACATTTGTTCAAACGAAACAACGCTAGTTTTAGAAGAGGCTGAACATGCAGCAGTGATTGCAAGTTCTCAAGTGTTTGGGATCATCATGGGCTTGACAGGCTGAATTAGAAAGAACTTCAAAACGCATCCAGAGTGTTGATTTACAGCAGTATCATTACTGTACAGTGTCTCAAAAAGGTTTTACATCAGTAAGGTTATACTTCTGGGCCCGTATGCATATAAGGTGGAATAAGCTTATTCCAGGTAGGCCAACAGCTTCACATTATAACGTTAGCTAGGTTATACCTGGAATAAGCTTATTCCAGCTTTATGCATACAGGCCCGCAGGACTGTGATCACTTTTTGGCGCACCTTGTCTTGTAGGATAGGCCCCACCGGTTGTCATAGGGATAGTGTTAGTGGTACGTGATGATCATGGCACCAGAGGCTCTCATGCCAAATGATGCCTTGACCCATCTCTAGTCCCCGACTTCTACACTAAAGAAGTTCAGACTAGAGGCTAAGTTATGGTGCCATCTGGCAATAGAGCAAGAAACCAACACGTATTGGAGCCTAAATGATAACACTTAGACAAGGGCCACAGATCATGCAGAATATCAAATCGTTTCCACAGATTTCAAGATAGCACGACCGGTGACTTGATATAAGCTATGACTCTTCTGTAAACTTATCAAATACTGTAAAGCAAGATAATTTTGCGGCTGGAAATGTTCGCGAATCAAGAATTATAGACATATTCGCAGCAGGATATTTTCACGAGTCTCTGCCATTATTTCAGGGTTTTTTTCACGGACCATTATATCACTTGCGTGTATTTATATTCGCGACAGGAAATTTTCGCGACTCATAGGCCTACACTCTCGCGAAAATTTCCTGCACACGAAAGTTTCCTGCTTTACAGTACATGTACCACTGGCAAAGGAACAAGAGTTGAAGGGCCACATTCTCCTATTTGTTGCAGATAGTTTTGCCAGCATTAGACAGAGGGCAGCACCTGCTGGGGTGTTCTGTTGCTCTGTGGGACTCTGTTGACCGATTGCAAAGGCATTTCGATGGAGCGTCTTGAGTATGAAACTAAGGCCACGACATGATGTGCAATTCGCAGAGTAAACCAACAGGCAGATCATCAGCTCCAATATTAAATGGACGATTCATAACTCTTGTGAAATATTACAGCTGCTGCAATGCAGTAGTCGTATTTGTCTGCGTCATCCCCATGTTTTAGTTCGTCTTGTTGCACCTTGATTCAGCAAAAGGTTTACATGTAGTTCACTCTCTCTTTCGTCAATCCAAAAAGAGACTTGACAGGCATGTAGAGCTTTATGGAACTGTGCACTTGACAAGTATCACAGATCATTCAAGAAGTGTGCCTTTGGCAAGTATCACAAATCATTCAAGAAGTGTGCATTTGGCAAGTATCACAGATTATTCAAGTGTGCCTTTGGCAAGAATCACAAATCATTCCATACAAGAAGTGTGTCTTTGGCAAGTATCACAAATCATTCAAGAAGTGTGCCTTTGGCAAGTATCACAGATTATTCAAGTGTGCCTTTGGCAAGTATCACAAATCATTCCATTCAAGAAGTGTGCCTTTGGCAAGTATCACAAATCATTCAAGAAGTGTGCCTTTGGCAAGTATCACAAATCATTTCATACAAGAAGTGTGTCTTTGGCAAGTATCACAAATCATTCAAGAAGTGTGCCTTTGGCAAGTATCACAAATCATTCAAGAAGTGTGCCTTTGAGAAGTGTGCACTTGGCAAGTATCACAGAAATCATTGAAGAAAATGAAAAGAATGTTAGTAAATTTCAGCATGTACGGAACATCTCCTGACGGAGACAGCCCCGATCCTGATTCAACCACAGTGATAACCAAGACAAGCAGGGAGGTCTTCTGGCAGACACAACTTGGCATTCAACTGTGGACATATGCACCACCATCGATCATATTATTCGGAGTATTCTTCAACAGTTTGACCATAATTGTTCTGCTGAGGAGAAAATTTGGCAAACATTCAACAAGAATTCTGCTTGTATCGCTTGCTTTAGCAGATACGGCAGCCCTCTTGACTGGCCTCCTAAGACTCTGGGTGCTGGATGCGTTCAGTGTCGACTTTCGAACCCTGACCCTCCTTTCATGTCCGATTCATTTATTTTGTATTTATATCATCCGCCATTTTGCAAGCTGGAACATTGTCCTGATAACTGTGGAACGTTGGATCACAGTGTTGTATCCATTAAAGGCAAGAATCATTTGCACAGGCAAATCTACTGGTATCGTTCTCCTGACTGTTGTCATTTCCCTTTCAATTCTTAATGGGCACATTCTATTTTTTAATCAAATTAACGATGAAGGGCGCTGCATTTTTGTAACAGATTCTTATAAAATTTTTTGGCACCGTGTGTGGTATTGGATAGACATGTTATCCTACATAGGCCTACCTTTTCTTATAATAGCCTTTTGTAACTGTACCATAATGTACCGAGTCATCCAAAGCAGTAGACAACGGACAAAAATGCAGAATACTTCAGACACCGTGGATGGGAAACATGAGCAACTTACTAGCATTACTTACATGCTTATAACGGTAAGCCTTGTGTATCTGCTATTGACTTTACCATTTTCAATTTTCTTCATCGTACTTGGTCAGTCTGATTTCAACAATCCAACTCCAGAACAGGATGCAATTTTCAACCTCGCATATGCTGCGACTTATTTAATTAGTTACGTCAACAATTCGATTAATTTCTTACTTTACTGTCTCAGTGGATCACAGTTTCGCCGAGAAGTTTACAAAATGTTCTGCTGCCGAGGATGAAGAAAAACAATGAGGCAGGAGGAAAATCTACAGTGTATAATCTCATACTTCAAGTAAAATTCTGTGAACATGATCGACTCATTTACATCATGTGACCTTGTGACGATTCGATATGTCTCCCCACGAGCAGTCATATCGTGATATGTTACCCCCCCCCCCCGCTACCATGGCTATATAATGGCCACCGCTTTTTTCACTCTCTCAGTTCACATTACATGTATATCACGTACAAAGTTCAAACGGCCATAGAATGCATGCAGACTCTGCAAACTGATATACGACTCGCAGTCTCATTTCTTTAATAGTAGAAGTAGTAGCCATGACAAAATCAGTAACTCAAAACGTCCTAAACTCTAGGCTGGGGCCAGTCAATCGAGTCCTTCATTGAACACACTCATCATTGACTGAGGTTGCAGGTCCAGTAGAATTCAACAATCAACAATCAGCATTTGACGTCACATCACGTCATTTCAGCAGGAGTACGTAAATGTCAGTAAATATGAGCGCTTATGGAACATCTTCTGATCAAGACGGTGCTGCAGATTCTAACTCAATAACAGCAATAAGCAAGACTAACAGGGTGGTCTTCTGGCAGATACGACTTCACATTCAAATTTGGACATATGTACCACCAGTGATCATAATACCTGGGATATTCTTCAACAGTTTGACCATAACTGTTCTGCTTGCAAGAAGATTTGGCAAATATTCAACAAGAATTTTACTTGTATCTCTTGCTTTAGCAGATACAGCCATCCTCTTGACGGGCCTCCTAACATCCTGGGTATCGTATGCGTTCACTGTTGATTTTACAACTCTGACCCTCCTTTCATGTCCGATTCAGCAATTCAGTATCTACATGCTTTGCCAATTTGCAAACTGGAACCTTGTCCTGATAACTGTGGAACGTTGGATCACAGTGTTGTATCCATTAAAGGCAAGAGTCATCTGTACAGGCAAATCTACTGGTATCGTTCTCCTGACTGTTGTCATTTTCCTTTCAATCCTTAATGGGCACATTCTATTTTTTAATCACATAAATGAGGAAGGACATTGCG
Organism: Notospermus geniculatus; assembly: GCA_002633025.1. Classification (NCBI taxonomy): domain Eukaryota; kingdom Metazoa; phylum Nemertea; class Pilidiophora; order Heteronemertea; family Lineidae; genus Notospermus; species Notospermus geniculatus. The sequence continues at coordinate 470,607 of NMRB01000005.1, read as the reverse complement.
TTTTAAAAACAGATTCTTCATACATAACATTTTGGAATCATGTGTGGACTTGGATTGAATTGATATTTTACACAGGCCTACCTTTTTTTATAATAGCCTTTTGTAACTGTACCATAATGTACAAAGTCATACAAAGCAATAGAAAACGGACAAAAATGCAGAATCTTCATGCTTCAGACTCTGCAGACAGTAAACACCAACAACTTACCAGTATCACCTACATGCTGTTAACGGTAAGCCTAGTTTATCTGTTATTGACATCACCGATTTTTATTTTCTTCATTGCACATTACCTGACTGATTTTACAAATATGACTCCACAACAGAATGCAAGTTTCCGCCTTGCATATTTTGTGACTTACCTAATAACTTATGTCAACAACTCGATTAATTTCTTACTCTACTGTCTCAGCGGATCACAGTTTCGGCGAGAAGTTTACGAAATGTTCTGTTGCCACGGATGAAGAAAGAATTCTTTGACAAGAGTACATGTATCATCAACAATGAGACAGGGGAATCTACAGTGCATCGATATAATATAAATTCAAGTGTGGTTTCAGTATTTGATTCTGAGAAACATTATTGAAGCTTTGAACATACATGTATGGTTTGAACCAACCAAAAAATCCAAGCTGATTTCTATCATTACCCTATTTACAGCACCTCCAGGCAACTGAACATGTCATATTTCTAGATGCCTTGCATAAGTGGATGGTTATCTTCAGAATAATGATAATGAAACAGATATTGCTGGAGGAGGGTTCGCTACGGTAGCTCTTCCAGTCAAATCATGTTCGCATGTCAGACGCCACAGATCTGGTGTAAGTACTGAGATCGGTCGACCTATTGATGCAGTAGTGAAGGTCTCGTATGATGGCAACATTTTTACAACATTCAGTGCTACAACACCATGTTGGACAAATGTTGTCTCGTCTGTACAAGGGAAATGAGTTTTCCAACATGTTGTTCAAATGTTCCTGAGCACATGTACCTACGTTGTTCAAATGTTGGAAAACCAAAGTGCACTATATGCGCCTTGATGCTAATTCTCGAGTTTCTGGAGGCTGAACACTTACAGTAGGCCTACTGATGCCAGTCTGGAGTAGGC
>NMRB01000005.1:420032-469189 GCA_002633025.1 Notospermus geniculatus | reverse complement strand
GCTGAGATATTGAGACATTTCATTTTGCGCAAAATGCCCCCTGGAGGGCATTATGTAGGTCAGATCGCAAAAATTTTTGGTTCTGTTTCGAGTCCTTCCCAGGGCCTACCTCTCCACCAACTTTCATGACCGTGGGCCTTGCGGTTGCGAAACGTGCCAGTTTAACGGACGACACACAGACACACACACAGACAGATTTTGAACCATTTTATAGTCATATAAATAGCTCCGCTGACCTTTGGTCAGCTGAGCTAAAAACATATTGAAGCTTTGAACATTTGATTTGAACATGATTTCTGTCATTATTTACGGTACCTCCAGGCAACAAACATATGTCATATTTCTAGATGCCTTGCAGTTATCTTCAGAATAATGACAATGAAACAGATGTTGCTGGAGGAGGGTTCGCTATGGTAGCTCTTCAAGTCAAATCATGTTCGCACGTCAGACGCCACAGATCTGGTGTAAGTACTGAGATTGGTCGACTTGTCCACAAATAGTGAAGATCTCTGTACAATGGCAACATTTTTACAACATTCAGTGTTACAACATCATGTTGGACAAATGTTGTCTCGTCTGTACAAGGGAAATGAGTTTTCCAACATGTTGTTCAAATGTTCCTGAGCACATGTGCCTATGTTGTTCAAATGTTGGAAAACCAAAGTGCACTATATGCGCCTTGATGCTAAATTCTCGAGTTTCGGGAGGCTGAACACTTACAGTAGGCCTACTGATGCCAGTCTGGAGTAGGCCATGCAGTAATGACGCTATCAAGATGATGCTGATCACTTGCCTATATTGTCACCGAGGTACTGCTGTAGTTCTGAAGGAGACTACTTGTCCATAGTGATGCTAGTCCCTAAGTAGCCTGAAATTGTTATGGGGATTGACTAGATGAAACATTCCCTTAAGCACTAAGTGAGAAATCTAGAGAATGTCAATTATGTTATTCACTGGTAGTATCATAGCTGTATCACAGATCAGCGAAGAAGTGGCCACTTGGCAAGTATCAGAGAGCATTTTGAGAAGTGTGGACCTGACAAAGTTTACTCATACATATCATTCAGGAAATAGGTGTGTTCACTTGGCAAGTATCAAAGATATATTCAACAGGTGTGCAGGAGCAAATATCCCAACATTTGAAAGGTCATTTGAGCAGTGTGCACAAGAGCAAGTTAAGTATCACAGGTCCATGAAGAATGTCAGTCAATATGAGCGCTTATGGAACATCTTCCAACCAAGACGGTCCCGATCCTTACTCAACAACAGCAATAAGCAAGACCAATAGGGTGGTCTTCTGGCAGACACAACTCAGCATTCAACTTTGGACATATGTACCACCAGCGATCATAATTCCTGGAATATTCTTCAACAGTTTGACCATAACTGTTCTGCTTTCGAGAAGATTTGGCAAATATTCAACAAGAATTTTACTTGTATCTCTTGCTTTGGCAGATACAGCCGTCCTCTTGACGGGCCTCCTAAGAATGTGGGTACGGTATGTGTTCAGTGTTGATTTTCGAACTCTAACACTCCTTTCATGTCCGATTCAGTTATTCAGTATTTACATGCTCTGCCAATTTGCAAACTGGAACCTTGTCCTGATAACGCTGGAACGCTGGATCACAGTGTTGTATCCATTAAAGGCAAGAGTCATCTGCACAGGCAAATCTACTGGTATCGTTCTCCTGACTGTTGTCATTTTCCTTGCCATTCTCAATGGGCACATTCTATTTTTTAATCACATAAATGAGGAAGGATATTGCTCTTTAAAAACAGATTCCTACATAATATTTTGGCGCCATGTGTGGAAATGGATAGACTTGCTATTTTACACAGGCCTACCTTCATTTATAATTGCCTTCTTTAACTGTACCATAATGTATGAAGTCATGCAAAGCAGTAGAGAACGGACAAAAATGCAGAATCTTCGTGCTTCAGACTCTGCAGACAGTAAACACCAACAACTTACCAGCATCACCTACATGCTGATTACGGTGAGCCTAGTTTATCTGTTATTGACTTCACCAATTATGATTTATCTCTTCATGGTAAATGTAGTTTTCAAGAATGTGACTCCACAACAGAGTGCGATTTTTCGCCTTGCACACACTGTGACATACCAAATTAGTTACATCAACAACTCGATTAATTTCTTACTCTACTGTCTCAGTGGATCACAGTTTCGCCGAGAAGTTTACAAAATGTTCTTCTGCCGAGGATGAAGAAGAAATTCTTAGATAAGAGTATCATCAACAATGAGGAAGGGAGGCAAATCTACAGTGAATACCATATGAGTGTGGTTTCTGAATTGACTCTGAAAAAACATATTGAAACTTTGAACATCTGATTTGAACATGATCTGTTATTATTTACATTACCTCCAGGCAACTGAACATGTCATATTTCTAGATGCCTTGTGGTGAAGTGGATGGTTATCTTCAGAATAATGACAATGAAACAGATGTTGCTGGAGGAGGGTTCGCTACGGTAGCTCTTCAAGTCAAATCATGTTCACACGTCAGACGCCACAGATCTGGTGTAAGTACTGAGATCGGTCGACTTGTCCACAAATAGTGAAGGTCTCTGTACAGTGGCAACATTTTTACAACATTCAGTGTTACAACACCATGTTGGACAAATGTTGTTTAGTGTGTACAAGGGAAGAGTTTTTCAACATGTTGTTCAATGTTCCTGGTAGTATAACAGTTATAGTGAAGAAGTGGCCACTTGGCTAGACTGGTCCCCTGTCGTACCACTACGTGCCTCCACTACTACGTCAGGCCACGTCCGCCATGTTTGCCGGAATCCTGACACACGTGTGCAAATGAGCAATAAATATCACAGGTCATTTGAGCAGTGTGCATTAGAGCAATAAGTATCACAGGTCCATGAAGAAAGAATGTCAGTCAATATGAGCACTTATGGAATATCTTCTGATCAAGACGGTGATGATCCTAGCTCAACAACAGAAATAAGCAAGACCAATAGGGTGGTCTTCTGGCAGACACGACTTAGCCTTCAACTTTGGACATATGTACCACCAGTGATCATAATACCTGGAATATTCTTCAACAGTTTCACCATAATTGTTCTGCTGTGGAGAAAATTTGGCAAATATTCAACAAGAATTCTGCTTGTTTCTCTTGCTTTAGCAGATACAGTGGTTCTCTTCACTGGTCTCCTAGGATCGTGGGTATGGTATGTGTTCAGTGTTGATTTTCGAACTCTAACCCTCCTTTCATGTCCAATTCAGTTTTTCAGTATTTACATGCTCTGCCAATTTGCAAACTGGAACCTTGTCCTGATAACTGTGGAACGTTGCATCACAGTGTTGTATCCATTAAAGGCAAGAGTCATTTGTACAGGAAAATCTACTGGTATCGTTCTCCTGACTGTTGTCATTTTCCTTTCAATTCTTAATGGGCACATTCTATTTTTTAATCACATAGAGGAAGGGTATTGCGCTTCAAAAACAGATTCTTATGAACATTTTTTTAGCTATGTGTGGAAATGGTTAGACTTGCTATTTGACCCAGTCCTGCCTTTTTTTGTAATAGCCTTCTGTAACTGTACCATAATGTTCAAAGTCATCCAAAGCAGTAGAGAACGGAAAAAAATGCAGAAACTTCATGCTTCAGACTCTGCAGACAAACACCACCAACTTACCAGTATCACGTACATGCTGATATTGGTAAGCCTAGTTTATCTGTTATTAACATCACCGATTTTGATTTACTTCATTGCACTTCCACAGATTGATTTTACAAATATGACTCCAGAACAAGATGCAATTTTCAGCCTCGCATATGATGTGACATACCTAATTAGTTATGTCAACAACTCGATTAATTTCTTACTCTACTGTCTCAGTGGAACAAAGTTTCGGCGAGAAGTTTATAAAATGTTCTTCTGCCGAGGATGAAGAATAAATTCTTTGACAAGAGTATCATCAACACTGAGACAGGGGCAAATCTTCAGTGAATACCATAAATGAGTGCATGTGGTTTCTGAATTGATTCTGAAAAAAAAACTTTTTGAAACTTTGAACATCTGATTTGAACATGATTTCTGTCATTATTTACATATTACCTCCAGGCAACTGAACATGTCATATTATGAGATGCCTTGCAGTGAAGTGGATAGTTATCTTCAGAATAATGACAATGAAACAGATATTGCTGGAGGAGGGTTTGCTACGGTAGCTCTTCAAGTCAAATCATGTTCACACGTCAGACGCCACAGACCTGGTGTAAGTACTGAGATCGGTCGACTTGTCCACAAATAGTGAAGGTCTCTGTACAGTGGCAACATTTTTACAACATTCAGTGTTACAACACCATGTTGGACAAATGTTGTCTCGTCTGTACAAGGGAAATGAGTTTTCCAACATGTTGTTCAAATGTTGTTAGAATGTACATGTAGGAGGAAGAATTGATAAGTCTACATGGGCCTCGCATGGGGCCAAAAGGTTGTGTACCTCAGGTACATGTACATGTACAGTCATTGACATAAGTTTATCTACACGTGTTACCTTGAATATTTCAAATACTACTGGGCCAATTTTAACACGGTTTGTACCATATGAAAGTAATATAACCTTGGTTATATTTCTGCATCAAAATTTTGGAAATTTGGAAATATCATAATTATGTAATTTAGCTCATTAGAAAAACCCCTAAAAATCAACACTAATTTTTATTATGGAATTCTTTTGTGACTTTTGTTGCACTTTTGATAGAATGGAACTTTCTAAGGATTTTGGGCTTTGTTTCATCAAAATATCTCGAGTGGTTGCTGAGATATTTGAGATTATCGAAATTTTGATAATTTGAGATTTTCGTGTTTTTCAGGAAATTTTGATGCCATTAGTTAAAGCTAAGCTCAGAATATGGGCTTACAACATTTTGGAACTTTTTGCGTTAACTGGGCCGAGATAAGCATATCACAACATTTTGATATTCAACTTAACTGTAACTTCTAATCTGTTTACGCTAAAAGTTCCAAAACTTCATTCTCCTAAGTATTTAGGTGAGCTTTGTCTACTAATATCAAATTTTTGTGAAAAATTGGAAATTTTCAAATTATCAAAATTTTGATAATCTCAAATTCCTCAGCAACCACTCAAGATATTTTGGTGAAACAAAGCTCAAAATCCTTAGAAACTTCCACTCTATCAACCCTATAACAAAAGTCGTAAAAAAAATCGCGTAACAAAAATGTTGATTTTAGGGTTCTTTCTGATGAGCTATTACATAATTATGATATTTCCAAATTTCCAAACTTTTGATGCAGAAATGTGACCAAGGTTATATACTTTCATGTGGTACAAACCGCATGAAAATTGGCCCAGTAGTATTTGAAATATTCAAGGTATCCGGTGTAGATAAACTTATGTCAAAGACTGTACATTGTATGATGTTCAAATGCCGGGGAAAATGCTACCAAAATGTACATGCACCTTGATGCGAGTTGGCTACGCTTACATGTACAGTACTGGTAGGCCTACTGATGCTAGTATACATTACATGTAGTTCTGGTTGAACACAGTCCGTCGACGCAGCTGAAATGGGCTGCACCCTTGTTCATGTAGTTTTGGAGTCAGCTGAACACATTGTCCATGCAGTAGATGCTAGATCAAGAATATCACTTGTCCATGCAGTGATGCTAGTCCCCTTGCAAGTAGCCTGAAGTCATCATGGGGATTGACTGGATGAAATATGTCCCTTGAAACTAAGTGAGGAATAATAATCTAGAGAATGTCAATTATGGTAATGTCATAGCTGTACGTTATCACAGATCATTTGAGAAGTGTGAACTTGGCAAGTACTTACATCTCATGTTCATTCAGGAAGTGAGCACTTGGCAAGTATCACAGATCATTCAAGAAGTGCAGGTGCAAGTACAGTACTGCTTGAATTTAAGTGACATTATGATCGCGAGAGAATCGGGACTCAGATCGCGCACAGGGCATATGAAATCGCGTTTTTCTCGTGTGGGTTGACATGGTTGATCGCTAATTTCTCGCGACCAGATCGCTTTCTGGCCGCGAGAAAAACGCTGTTGTTTCAAACCCGACAACTTCAAAAACCACTGGCCCGTGGCGGTGATTAATTAACCAAAACAAATTGCCGTAATGTGCCAATTACGAGAACTTGTGAACGGGTGAAGTTGATTGTCCGTCGTGACGAGTGGGTTTGCTTTTGACGGTCATTTCGATCCTTTCGACGAAGATACGGTACATACTGTACGCTGGGAAGGCCTGGGAATTCTGTAACCTGTCTGTTAATTATTGTACTAGGCCTACTTTGGTAATTCCTGTCACTAAAGGTAAATAAACACCATCAACTACGCTGAAACTCAGTAATATTTCGTCAGTGACCTCTGCCACTCACGAATCTGCATANAGTTTGCTGCGTTCAGGCTGTAGGGAAAAGGCGATCTAATCGCGATCAACTCGCGATCTATTAATGTGGCGAATCGCGATTTTTTTGCCCACCCGAAGTAAGAAGTGCGCGCTCTGATCGCGATCCGAGTGTGGGTTCTGATCGCGATCTGAAGTCACTTAAATTCAAGCAGTACTGTATCACAAGATTTCAAAGGTGTGCACTGAATGGGAAGTTAAGTACCACAGGTTAGTGGAGAAAATGAAAAGAATGTCAGTAAATTTGAGCATTGGAACATCACCTGACCAAGACGGTGCCGATCTTTACTCAATCACAGCGATAACCAAGACCAATGGGGAGGTCTTGTGGCATGTTCAACTTATATTTCAACTTTGGACATATGTAGCACCAGTGATCATAATTCCTGGAATATTCTTCAACTGTTTGACCATAATTGTTTTGCTTTCGAGAAGATTTGGCAAATATTCAACAAGAATTTTACTTGTATCTCTTGCTTTAGCAGATACAGGTGTCATCTTGACTGTCACCCTACCTACCTGGTCAAGGTATGTCTTCAGTGTTAATTTTAGAACTCTGACCTTCCTTTCATGTCCGATTCAGGAATTCAGTCTTTACATGCTCATCCAGTTAGCAAGCTGGAACCTTGTCCTGATAACAGTGGAACGTTGGATCACAGTGTTGTATCCATTAAAGGCAAGAGTCATTTGTACAGGAAAATCTACTGGTATCGTTCTCCTGACTGTTGTCATTTTCCTTGCAATTCTTAATGGGCACTTTCTGTTTTTTTTTCGCATAAATGAGGAAGGATATTGCACTTATGAAACAGATCCTTCTTATCGACATTTTTTTGTCTACGTGTGGAAATGGTTAAACATGGTATCTTACACTGTCCTACCTTTTCTTATAATAGCCTTCTTTAACTGTACCATAATGTACAAAGTCATGCAAAGCAGTAGAGAACGGACAAAAATGCAGAATCTTCATGCTTCAGACTGTGCAGACAGTAAACACCAACAACTTACCAGCATCACCTACATGCTGTTAACAGTAAGCCTAGTTTATCTGTTACTGACAGCACCGATATTTGCTTACCTCATTGCAGCTCATCTGACTGATTTTACGAATGTAACTCCACAACAGATTGTGATTTTTGACCTTATACGCCCTGTGACACAGCTTATGAGTTATGCCAACAACTCGATTAATTTCTTGCTCTACTGTCTCAGTGGATCACAGTTTCGCCGAGAAGTTTATAAAATGTTCTGCTGCCGAAGATGACAAGGGGATCCAAGCATACATGTATCATCAATAATTTAACATCGCGATGAGAGACACTCATGGATGGAGGAGCTTTGATCCTAAACCTTTCCCCTTCTCCTTTAGTCACAGTCGTGATGATGACGGTAGGGGGCACACAAGTCATTCATTAACTCTTTTGTGTTCGTTATTGTCATATTGTTGTATACAGCCTAACTTGCTCTGACCAGGAGTATCAAAAGCATCTTTAGGTAGCAGCACTGCCACGCTGTGGTTTGGCAAAAAGCCACTGGATGAGAACACTCGAGATGAGCAAGACTATTTCAGTAAAACCACGAGTCGGCTTTTCTTCTTCAAACCAAAGGCATCACCGCATCACACTTGTGTTAAGAGAGATGATCGCTTCAATTGTAACGTCTTCTGGTACAAAAGAACCCCTTTCAGACAAAAATAACATTGAATAGATTTGAAAAATTAGCATATTTTTGAAACTGATTTGGAATAAGATTAGGGATTTAAATCGATTAAGGACTGAGACTGTTCTCTGAGCCCTCTCTATTACATCATTTCCTCAATATCCCCCAGTGAATCCCTTCGTTTGTATTCTGCGATACTTTCAGACCTTCTAAAAATACAGTAATTCAATCTCCAAAATGACATGCTTCAACCCTTTGATGCGTTTTTATTCAAATTCTTCACGGCATATAGCCATCAAAATATTCCCAAACTTCACCAATTTTCTTCGTCTTTGTGCTTGCCCAAAGAAGTGAACTGAACTTTCAAAACAACATCCATGATTTCTATGGAGACTAGAATCAGATTTCATGGAGAAAATGGGCATTGAGGAGTGAAAAAGGCCACACGGTTCCAGCAATGATAGCCTTAATTTCGTGAGCTGAGCTGACATTGGCCATTCAGAGAGGGCACTTGAAACATAATGGACAGTGATGATAGCCAATTCTAAAGTTAGAACTCGGGCAACTAGTGGTTCCAACTGATTTGTGATGCTGGTGGGAACATTTCTCATGTTTCTCTTCAAAATGAGAATGAAGGATGACGCTGGTACAGCCATGTCCTGGTCAGTACGCTGAGGAATTTTTCGACATGGCTGAAACATTCCTTCACATGCCATCGAGAGTTAAATCAAGCGTAAGTTTCTCAAGCTGCACCTTCGTCACTGCTTGTGTCGATACTAATTGCCAATTAAATGGTGCTGGGAAGTCCTGCTTGAGCTGCTTATGGATTGGAGGCGGACATCGCTGCTGGGCCTTGTTAATTGATGGAGGAAGAGATAGCCAATTTAATTTCTATTTTAACTCCACATTGGTAAAATTGGCACCGCATTGCATGGATTCTACACGGTAGTATGTAAACATTGAAACGTTTCAAAAGAAACGGGCCAAATGAAACGACCCAAAAAACATGCTAAATCTGAAGTTGCATGGCAGAAACCAACGGTGTAATTTTGTTTTTGCAGTTCATTTTTGGCACTTTCATGGCATAATAGCATTAAAATCTCTCAAAACACACGTGGTTATTTTCTATGAGGAATTTGTGCGAGGCCTCAAAACGTCTTCAAAATATATCGTTTTTGATATTGGGGAAAGTTTGTGAGACAATGTGCATGCGAGTTGTGAATAGATAATAAGTCATGAGCATTCCAAACAATCAGCGTACTCCGATCATTCCATTATGAGGGGTGCGAGGTTGGCGAGAGGAAAATGTGACGTCGTTCCCCGCAGTGTAGCCTAAATCTGGCTAAGAAATCGCAGAAAAAGCTAAAATGATGATAAAAATCATGAAGGCATCGGGTAATCTACATTCCTCTATTCATACAATGTAAAATAATATAGGTTTTTGGTATTTTTGTTATGATTTTTCGTATTTTTAAAAACATTTTGGGTCGTTTCATTTGGCTCGTTTCTTTTGAAACGTTTCAATGTTTACATACTACCGATTCTTTCAGCTTGCTTCCAGGTCCAACAACAGCAACTCCAAGATCACAATTCTTACTTCTCCGATCTAATCTAAGCTTCGCTCTCTGCACGAAACAGCAGCTTGGAGTTCGAGTTTTGAGAGATTGACCGTGGAAAGAAAACCTCAGAAACTGTTTAGAGTTCTCTCCTCATTCCTTGAGATGGTTTATCATCCAGCCAAATCTGCTTTTGAAGTTCGCCTCACACTGTAGGCCAGAAATATCCTTCATTATCATAATGGGAGGCGAACTATCATGATGCTCTGAGTAGTTTCAGCCCTTAGGATGCAGACCAAGTCAAAGAAACACAATGGGGATCAGCTATAACAAGATTATGGGACAAGAGTAAGCAAGCTAAAATTAGCCGCTTACATAAACTTGTGAATAACGCTCCTTCCGATTGTGGAAATGACAATTTGAATTTGAGATGGCCAAGTTTATCTTGGACACAATCGTAATTTGTCATGAGAAATGACAATGTAACCACAGAGGGTGTGACACATGGAATTCAGGCGGTGTCCGATGGCTGTGTGAAGGGCAGTATCTGAGAAATGTAAATATAAAACTAAGAAGTCAGCTTGCTCTTGTTATCAGGAGGGTGGTGAAGAGATACAGATCTTAATGGAAAAAGATGAAAGTGCAGTCAATCACTGACCAAAGATAAGCACATGAAATTCAGATTTTTGCTTCTGAAATAGAAGTTGGTGTAAGGAATTTCAAGCACAGGGTGACCTGATATTTTGGAGCTGAAAAGTGGAGGAACAAACAAACCCAGCAGTATCAATGCTGCTTACCAAGTTCTCTCCGCTTAAAGAGAACCAGACTAATGTTTTCTTCAAGCTTGATGAGAGAACTTGGCACGACATGGAAGGGGTAACAGGTATAAATCAAAATGATGCAAACTTACCATTCTGAGAAGACTGTGATGATACATCTGATGCTGAAGATGCTGCCATTTCCTTCAGTCTCGTCAGTCTTGCCGTGAGTTCCTCAATCTCCCCCTGAAGACTCTTAGAATCCATACAGGAAGAATTTCTCGTTGATACAGAACTCAAGCTGCTACGTTTTTCAAACTTCATACCATGGTCATTTTCATATGGCCTGTCATTGAATGATCTGATGGCAGCATTAGTACACATCTCTGTGCCAGAATAATGTTTCGTACCAATTGTCATGAAGTTATATTCAGGCCTGCTTTTTGATTCAGACTCAAGCAGGTTTGTCTCAGTTTGATTTCTGGGATTAGCACTCATTTGTTGGAAGTCATTCCCACAATCACGATTTTCATAACTCCTAATCTCATTGTCAATATCAATGTCAACTACTTTACACGGCCTGCACCTGTAGATGCCAGATCTGGCAGAGGCAACATCATAGCTTTTACTCCGACTGTGGTTCCTCAGCTGACCGTCAGTGACATCCAGCCTCCTCTGTCTTGAAAAGTCTGGACCGTTTTCCATAGTGTATGGTGGATCGATGACATCTTCCACAGTCTCATAAACATCTTCTTTTTTAACAAGATTGTTGTTCATTTCCACATAGTATCCACTCGGATCTTCTTTCTGTAAATAGCCATTCATGTCCAAGTAATCATCACTGATGTCAATCAGTGGTTGCTCAATTCTAGGCCTCGGACGTGGCACAGCTGGACGATCCACCTTCACTCTCTCTTTCCTTGTCAGAGTCGCAGCATGATTCTTAAACCCAACAGCTTCGTCCTGCCCAACATGAGACAGGTCATTATCTGAGGAGGACTTCCGCCGGCAACTAAATCTTGTTAAGTCTGCACGAGATGAATATCTCTTTGGAACAACAGGTGTCATGGGCAGCGGACTAGGCCTGTCTGTTGTTTTTTCCCGGATTCTTTGCTGCCTATTCAAAGTCCGCACCCGCCCCTCGGAGAGGAAACCATACTCATCACTTGGGTCTCGACTCCACGGTTTACATCTCGCAATTTGTGTTTGTGCCGTTCCATAGTTCACACTCACAGGTGTTTGTGGCACTCTACTTTGAGTGTTGGCCTCCATCTCGGCTAAGTTTTCACACCTCTTCAAAATCACCTCAACAATCACTCGGCAAACTAGAAAGGGAGATGGAGAATTCCATGGAAGAAGTTAGCCTATAACACACATTTCCTGTGATTCAGCCAAAATTCTCACTGAAATGCATACCACACAGCACAGAGCACCAGTGTAATGATGGATAGAGTGTGTAACTGACTCGTCGGAGAGCGTGAAAACTTACCACCAGTAACTCACAATATTACAGAAAACGATGTCAAAAATGTTGATACTCACATGATAAAATCGATCTTTATCATCCTTTCAATCGATGGGATGTGGAAATTATTTGGAAAGTAGAGAGTTTCATTCATAAAACAAACGATAAAGTCGAGTGAAAATCGGTCTATTCTGACAGCTCGCTGCGTGTGGTGAAGAACCGCGTGGTGAGTCTCGCGCAAGACCAGCGTGAGCGCAGCGCCGAATCATTTCGACCAATGAGAGTGTTTGTTGTTGTTATCATCGAGGCGGCACGTGGCATGGTTTCATTTTGATTGGGCCAAACTGAGAGCCTGGTTGATGCTAATATAAGACGGAAGCCCCACCCAGGCCAGAAAATTATCCTAATGTGTGCATCTTTTTCCACCACAGGGGCTTGAATCAAATGGTGAAAAAGTTAAAATGTGTTAGGATATTACCACAGAGGGTGTACCACCCCAAAATAACACCCACATACATGTAGTGGGTGTAGTTCTACCCACTATAAACTATACCACCCCAAAATAACCACCCACCCACATGCCTGTAGCATGTGTAGGCCTAGTCACATATCATCAGGGGGGTGTTACCATGGTTACCGGTTACTGAAACTCCATGAGGCATCACGATGTTCACCACAACAGCTGAGGGCCCAGCCAGTGGGCCATCAAAGTGGGTTAGGCTACTGACATTGGGCCTACTAGATACAGTAAACTCGAGTTTAAACCACCGGTTCATATCATATGTTCATAAGCACACACAAAGTAGGGTCAGTTTCACCCTAGGCCTTAAAGCAGCTATTCATTCCATCACGTGGTTGTGATCGTACATGTACAAGCAATTCCAGCCATTCAGCGTACCGGTAATAGTTGTTACCGGTATGTTTTATTCACTCCCATTTTGACTGTGGGTGTGCTTATGAACCGGTGGTTTAAACTCGAGTTTTAACTGTATGTATACCGGTACTGGATACCCTTTGGCCCCACAACCATGACCTTGCCATGGGCTAGCTTCCATTTCTAGTACGGTATTAAAAAGTGTTGATGTACAGTACGGTTCAATAAATATATGCTCCATTACACTTTTGTCCCCATGTTTTGTAGTGCACTTTTTGTTATTCACTGGATACTGGGTTATTGATCAAAAGATGAGATCGAATGAGAAGAGCAATGGATCAGCATTACCATAGTCGCTGTTACTTTTCAATGTTATGGTACCATGGATCGAAATTTTATGTGTTTAGATGAAGGATAAGTGTTCATGGTACGGTAACTTGTTATGATGTGCATCGCCATTTCTCTTTATCAGCAATGCTTATTTGTCGAATTCATTCTGCTGTTTGTGAATGTTCAGTTTGACCATGACAGGTAGTGCTACTATTTTTACCTGCCATCCTCAATGAAGCATGATGATAATTCCAGTGATGATATGAACTTCACTTTCTAATCGAAGGCCTACCACCCGAAGAAGACATCCATTCAACCATGTCTTCAAGCCAAATTAAACAGGACAAAGAGGTTTATTGAACAAGGAACATTTCAATGGGTCATCCTCAGAAATTCCTACATACAGAATTACCTAGAATGAAAGATTTTGTATTAGGCGATTCATATACCATGAAGTTATGATAATGGCTTGTAGCAGAATTGAAAAGCTTGTTAGTGTTGGGCATATTTATAACGCCTTGCATTAGACGGTGAGGTTGTCCCTCGTGATAGTGGAGTGAGTATAGTTTTCTTTTCTTTTGAGGGCAGACTTCAGAGTGAATCATTGGGACAGACTTGTGAAAAGAGGGACATGGTGAGGATACAAGTTTGAGGGGTCGCAGGACTGGATATAGACACCTCCCCTTCATCTACATGAGACTTGAAGATAACTACATTTGGTAAGTGAACATTGCCAGTGTCACCTGTTATACATGGCTGTGGTACTGGTAGGATCCATAATCCATGATATGCCTATTACTTTCTGTAAATTGATTCCTTTCAACATAGCAATGAAATTTGATTTGGTTTATCAGTAATATGGTCATTTTATGACAGGCCATGCCATTCTGGCTTTCATCCATCTCTGAAGAGATATGCTGCTTTGATCAGGGCCTATACTGTTGAGAGTCTTTAAGTTGGGCTTGAAATCAAAGATGGGAGCCCTTGTTTATGGGGTTCGCTACTACCATAACTCCAACTGGTCTATAGTCAGAACTGGGATTCTCTAATCGCTTTGTATCAATAGTGTGATAATCTCATGTCCATATAATATACATCATGTCTGGATTGACCTGCAGCCTATCCACCAATGGTATAAGTTGACTTGACTTCTTTCCCATATCATACCAACTTGATGTATTTGGTTCAGCGATTGCATTGCTGTCAAAATATTAGTACCGGTTTGATGAATAAATTGTGCTGAAAAGCCAAATAAGATTTTTCGTTATGTCCTCAACTCCGGAGGGCATGCTGTGGAATAATAGGCCTACATAGTTAATCTGTGAATACAACAATATTGACTGGGAATACATGACCGTTGTTGTCAATAGTCTATGATGATCTTGGAATCACTTTTGTCTCTTGTTATTTTGTGTCTCTTTGCCTGATGAGATACATATCTTTCACTTCCTTGGAAACCTGTCTTTCATGATATGATTGATGTCATTCTGTTAACAAATGTTGTGTAATCAATTCTGTGCCTTGGATACAAATGTTGATTTTGTGAAATTTGCTTCAATTCAATCATGCCTTTGACACCAATGATAACTCCCCGAGACCCAGTCCCTGGCATCCTACTGGTATGTATACAGTCTCACAATAGGCCTACTATCCCCTAGAAAATCTTCTGCAGCGTGATTGAAGATGAGCAGTCATAACCTGAAAAGGTCAAAATTCAATTTGCATCCAACTGTATAGTAATCTGTCACTTTCACCATTGACATTAGGCTATAAGGGCCTTACTCATCTTTCTCTGGCTACAAACAGGAATTCGTTGATTTTGAATGCTTGCTTACATGTATCTACTTTGAATTTCCACTAGGCCTATATGGAATGGAATGGAAGGGGGTATCGTTTTCATTCCAAGGTGACTTCATTTCATTTAATAGCTAATCATCTATGATGTCTCTGGCTGTCATTAATGAATGGTGTGTGAATAACCACTGGTCTTGACGTCCTATTATGGACAAATTATTTATGTCAACTGGTTACTACGTTTGATAATGGAACCTGTTGCTAGGCCTATAATCTCTGGTTAGGTTCACCCAAGGGCCTAAATTGCCAACCACGCAAAGAATAGTAAGCTTATAAAACGTGAAAGAAGGGAAATAATACAGTATAGGTCTTTTCAGAATGTCCAGTCCTATTAGAAGTCGGTCAGCCGTTTATTGGCATGCACACGTAACTGGTCAATTTGTGGTTTGTGGTTAGGTTCCATTGCAAGGTAAAATGAGTGCAAATATGACTGGACATTCTGAAAAGCACTATATAATTATTCCGCCGACACCAATTGCAATCTACCAAATATCTGAACATTGTCCACCAATGTTGACACCATCCTTGCCTCCTTTCACTCTTTCAGACTCCAGCCATGGCAATGGAAAATAAAACCCTGGAATTTACATTCGAAATTCATAGCGGTCAGTTCAACAAACTCGGCAAATTCTACCTGAAACTCTCCGTCATCAGTGTGTTCACGGATGACTACAGTGGCCTCTATGTTACCATCAACGATGGCGAACCAGAGGAGAATAATTATGCCATCTCGGACGCTGTGGAACAGAAAACTGAAGAAGAGGAAGTGGAGTTCTTTCAGAATATATTCAAGTTCAGATTACCAAGAGGTAAGTTCTATAGGCTCCTTTCCTTGAAAGAATTCTGGCACAAGCTGGTTCATTGTGATGTTCATATAGTGATGTGCCATATTACCTAGTGTACGTGGAAGAACTTATGATACCAAAGAGAGAGTCTTATCCAAGGTGTTTCACAGGAAAGTTCATTATAACCTATTTCTTTTTTAGGTTTCTGCAAAAATGACAATGCTCATGATGTCTTTCTCTTGGCTGAGGGATTTGAAAGCCCAGAAGATGATGCTGATCTGCCCAAAAAGACTGGGGAGGCAAAGTTTGCCATCTACCCTCGTACAAACGCCCCACGGATTGACTTAACAGTGGACCCTGGAGATGATATGTATCATTACTCTGATGTCCTGACGCTGTTGAAGACCCTCGACCAAGAAGATGTAGAAATGCATTGTGGAAGAATCAAGTACACAGGTAGGAACAATTACCTTGTTACCAATATCTAGTCTAAGAAAACCACACCGCTGAAGGCATTCTGACCACTTTCTGATAAATAGCCATAGTATAGACAAATCCCAAATTCCAAGATCTGCGCACTTCCACCGAAATTGCAAACACAACTTCAACCTGAAACTAGCTGACGTGATGCAATCCATGATTCAGCAATGGTCGAGTCTGATGCAACATCGTTCGAAGTCACTGTCGTGGGGTTCTCTGCGTCACGTCATTCAGCTTCAGACCGAGGTTGTGTTTACGATTTCGGCAGAATGCGCAGATCTTTCTTGTTTACGTCAATTTGGGATTTGTCTGTAGGGTTGAGAGACAGTATCTCTCTCTATTAAGGACACCTTTGGAACCATTTACGGAGGTTCTACTGTCATCAGAGTCTCATTTTCACTTTCATTCCTGGCTCTAATACAGACAGAATTTGTCATCAGAACTGATTTTCTTGCTTCATTATTTCAGTGTCTTTGCGTGAAATTCCACCAAAGGTCACCCGAACCCCCACTCCACCTCCCCCAGAACCATCTCCTGAACCAACACCAAAAGCAGAGACTCCACCTCCAGAGCGGGAAAAGACCCCTCCACCCCAACCACCCCCGCCGACACGGAAAAAGACACCACCTGAACCGCAGTGGAACTTACCGACAGGCGATACGCCACCATTACCATCTACGAAATCATACAGCGTGGTAAGTTTGGTTAAATATGTAACTCAGTTGATGCTGAGGTCATCAGCTTATAGATAGTAGCGCTGAGGGGAAGTAGCATCCTCCCATCGCAGGGCTTCGGTCTTGCTCCTCTTCATACGCTTGCACACAAAGCGTGTGAGCGTACGAAGAGGAGTGAAACCAAAGCCTTGTGATGGGAGGATGGGATCGCAGACGATTGAGAGCCAACTTGCACAAGAAAACTTTCACGTCGAGATGTGCCTTGAAGACACCGGTGCCCCTGAACTAGGATTAGTACAAGATCTTCATCGTTGGTGCTATTGGTGCTTAAGGAATAAAAGAATTGGAGAAGCATGAGATTTTAGCCATTAGTATGTGCTTACGCCTATGTATCTCATAATCCCTACCAGTAGTTCAGATTGTAATGCATACCCAGAGAGTTGGTTATTGATCTCATGTAACAATGTCTTCTACAACTAGCCTCAGTTTTCTAACAAAGGTATTAAACTTTTGATGAGTTTCACTTACATGTAATTAGAACGTTCAATATCTTCACTATGTTGTTGTTCATGTGTTTGGCGTAGTGGGTGAAGGAGATAACATTGATGCTTTTAGCAGTTTGTTTAGAAGTGTTTCGTTTCGTGATCTCAGAGATCCTCCTGTTGCAGAGACATCAGAATGAGTGAAGAATTCACTCTCACTGTTTACATCCAAGATACGTCTTCCTTTCAGACTGCCGACAAGCCGTTATCGGAGGACCCCAGCAGCCCACGCGGACAGCGGAACCTAAGCGATCATTTCCTTTTCAAACATGTATCAAGACCAGGAACAGAGGATATCACGGTTATTTTCCATGGTGCTACGAGTTTACCCCCAGTCAGCAATGGGGCAACACCTTTACCATTTGCCATAGCGTAAGTAACATTTGACTTTGATCAGGACATATTTGTGCTGTCCATAGATTTATTTGTTTCTGTATGTCCCATCCATCCCCGTACTGACCATGCTCAAAGGTCTGCCGATACATCAACCACTATGCCATAAAGGAAATCCTCCATGGCCGGCAGGATATGCCATGCCGTATCACTGGGGGGTACAGTGTAGGGTTCATCTGATTGTGCAATATAGACAGCCTCCGTCGTTTGGTGCATGTACACGAATATATTCTGCATTTTTGCACGTAGGTCGTACAGCCGAACCCTACGATATGATCGATGGTAAGAAAAAGACTGAGTTGTGTTCGATGTTACTGTTAGCAGATCCTTGGCTGATATGGTCCAAGCCAACATCAGCAAGATTCTCCTGACTGGCTTCCAAAGCCATAATGCAGAGGCTAAGACCTACAAGCTATTACATCAGCCAGTTGATAAACCCTGCTTTTATTGCTTGTTATGTGTTTCACAGTTACTTTCTGTTATTGTGTTTTTTACGAGACCTAAACTCCTGGGACCTTATTTACAAAGCCCCCGTAACTTTAAGGGAACGCAAATCCTTTGTGAGGCTGATAGTGAACAATAGGTTGTCCGCAAAAGCACAATAGTTTGTGCACTACGCACTACGGGAGCTTCGTGAATAAGGTCCCTGAACAATGTCTTAAAATATTCACAGTTTGTGAGTCTTAACCCCTTCGGAACTGACAGTATTTTGAGGAGAATTGTATTCTGAATATCAGACTGTTTTGATACCTCTTGCCTCACCTAAAACCTCTCCCTAACAACTCTGAAATCCACCCCATCTGTCACCCGTCGATCAGACAGAAGACAGAGGGTAACACCATTGTTTCTCATTTCAGCAAAACAAAAAGTGACATCGAGCAGCGTCGGAAAGTTGAGACGGTGACGCACACCTCAGACCATCCGACACACTGCCCAATGTGGGAGGAAACCGTCACTCTAACGGTGGAAGATGTCAAGGCAAGAAATGAAGGTAGGGACTTGCTGATGGACGAGTTTTGCCAGATTTTCTCAAATATCGGGTATCTTGTCAACATTCTTGTCAAAGGATTCAGGCTGATGGAAGAATGCTCAATATTGGTGGAGTCTTTTGATATCAGACTTTCCACACCTTGTTATCGTATTTAAGACATGACTTCTTCAGTTTTGGACTTGTTTATCATTGCAGTGTTGATGCTGACAGTAGCTGATAAGAACTCGCGTGAGGTGTTGGTCAGTTACAAACTTCCCATTACACATCTGGTTCCCTTTCATCAGTATCATCTAGAGATGGTCATGGTAAGTGAAACAGTCCCTCAAATGTTCGTGTGAGATGCTGAATCCAATTTCTGGGAACTTCAGTTGATAATAGTTTCGCTGCCTCTGGAGTGAAGTAAAACCAACAAGTCAGGACACAAACTCATGAAAAAAGCAATTGATTTCTGAAAGAAGCCATGTAAGCCATATTCCCTATGAAATCCATGGCCTGAGTGAATTCCTTACGCTTGAATCATTTGGTGTGTCGTCATTGATCATGTCTCGTCTCCATTTCAGCCATCTAAAGGTTTGGTGAACGGTATTCGTCTGTATACAACCATTATGAGAAAGACCACCACACTGCCGAGGGATCTCTCCTGCCCAAACTATGTCGCCTTTGAGGTATGCTGATTCATTTCACATCAGTTGGTCTCGGCTGTGATTCCGTGTTTTCCATGATTCCATTTCTTGAGGGAAGAGAAGTGTTGACTCAGCTTATTGTAGGGCCTATGATGTCTCTACTTAACTTTCAGGTTCTGTTGAGAGCTGTTCAGAAGCCAATGGTGAACCCAGTTGGACCCCTCATAGCTGTGGCACGGATAGTCTCAGATTTTCACTTATATAAGTAAGTTGCATTGAAACAAATGCTGATGTCACAATCTTTTGTCTATCTCCTTCAGCAGAATCCCCTCAGATTCAATGTCAAGGTGGAGTTACAGCCAAGATTGCAGGAGTCGAGTCTCGAACAACTCACCCAGATTGATTCCTGAATGAAAAGCCTTGGAAAGGGCTGATGTTGTTTCTATGACGATGTCTGCTACACCGTGGTGGGACCATTCAAACTCTTGTGATAGCTCCTCATCATTCATGTCGTGGAGATTGTCATCTCATCAAGATTGTTCTTCTCTCTTCCAGGAAGGAACTCTTACACGATGATATCAAGCTGGCTGGGATCACTCTGACGACGGTCATGTTCCCGTCACCTCACCCGTCTTCATTCCACGTGCCTCTACAGATTGATTCCTACCAAGGTTGTCCACAGGTACGGCAAGCAATCAGAGTTGGCTGTTTGCCGACTGCTTCAGAAATGATGGCAAAGACCAGTAACAGAGAGTCTTTCTGTATTCATCATTTCCACGACGTAACTCTGACAGTGTCCGCCATTGCTGACTTCGCCGTAATGACGCAAAGGTGGTAGGCAAAATTCATTGCTTTGCTGAAGAAAGCTGGTGGGCAAAACGCGCAACGTCACAGAACGACGTAGTTGTAGGCCTGGGCCTACGTCATGGATACGATGAATACCGAGTCACCACTCTGTGTGCCTATGACATTGATGGTCAACGGGTAAGGGTAACATGAGTCTTCCTGGCACTTAGCAGGAGATGATGGCTGAGACCCATGGCGGAGGGTCTTACTTACAGAGTCGGCACTATGTGGCCATGACTTTGACGATCAGTGCGTAAAGGGTACATTGAGAGGAACCAAACCTTACTTCTTATGTTTCATTCATTAGATCACTGCCCCAGGAAACCCAGATGTGCAGCCAATATGGAACCATCCGTTCCTGTTCAGCAATCGTCGTGATGTGGCTACAGTGTTCACATCAACAGCAGCACTTGTTCTTGAATACTACACCTTCAACACTGGTAAGGGAATGTGAGATTTCTTGCTTCTTCCTTCTTCCTACTTTGTCATGGCCTAACCAGCCAGCCAAAGTGGACTTCCTTTATGGCTGAGTGGTTAGCGCACCCAATTTGCAATCCAAACTGCCCGGCCTAGATGTAATGTAACCCACATGGGGCACCGTGGAAAGAAAATGCACCAAAGGCCTACCAGCTAGACAATACCCCCAGTATTCCTAGATATTTTTCCTGAAAGTTAAACTATAATGGATCATCTTTGCTTTTCAGTGATGACGGAGACAGCATGGAGCGTCCAGGCTCCTGTTGGTTACTCGTCCCTTGTCCTCGATGAGAACATGTACAAACAGTTGACTCGGGGAGACGGCAGGTTGGGACTTCGTATCAATGGATTACCCATACAGGTGAGTTTTCAATGAGACAGTTGCAGTCCGAGTCTGATAAGCGACCTCAGCTTTGAAATACAGTTGAAGTGAACGCTGAATGAGAACCGACTTGAATTCCAGAAAGGTTTCTGGAGAGACTGGGGTAAATGTGAAGTCAGCTGACAGGATACATGCTGGTCACAGGTTAGGGGTCAAAATGTAGCGTCTTGAGCCAATTTCCAGCTCTATTTTTTAAGATGTATAGTGAAGTTCTCCTTCTGTCTTTTCCAGGGGACAGAATTAATGTGTAAAGGGGATAAGACTCCCACTGTGGGCCTCATTCTTCGTCTGATAACAACAGAGGTAAGTACCATTGACTTTTCTTAGGCAATAAATGGGGAAGGGTTTCCCTTATGGAGCTGTGGGTAACTAAAATATATGAAAAAGGGAGGGAGACCATTACGAACATCCCATGTTGAGGGGTTACAACAGCTCTTTCCCTGTCCGGTTCTGAGGCAGAAGTTACATCCATACCTAGATGGTTAATACCCATATGATAGACTTTCTATAAATGATGAGACTTGTGCTTGCAGCTCCAAAGATTAGGAGAAGATTATGGATTCTGAGTACCATCACTGGCAAAATTTTACCCCTTTTTCAGGGTCACTGCTCGGATCGAGAGTGGAAGGACTTGCTCAATTTTTAATTCTTTTCAGCTGGAACGATTAGATCAGATATTCAAATTGTTATCTTTTAAGCAGGCAAGTTTTGACGTTGAAAAAAATAATGAGATGATCTTTTGTAATTTGTCACATGATGCATGGTGTGGTTACCATACGGTTTGTTCCAGGGTATCACCCCTCACTCCACCACCATCACCAAACCACTCCTTCCTCTTCTTCAAAGCTCTGTGTGACCTTATGGATTTCAACATCCAACGTTGATGGTGAACGAACTATATAATTCACTACAATAGACCTGGAATTCCAGTCCATGATGTGACACAACTGTGATCTCTGGACATGCAATGATGTCACATACCATAGTTAAATGCACTACATTATGCCATAGCGATGCAAATTTCCTTAGAGAAGTGGTTAGCCAATTCAGTGGAATTGACAAAGGTCCTTGTGTTGGACTACAGAGATGCGAGACTATGCACAGTGGCTGTTACCCCTGAGGATCTGGATTCAAGCCCCTTTGGGGACAGGGCTGTATTTAACCTTTTGGTCCAGGGGGGCAGAAGCCTCTCTATGGGGGCAGAAGACCTCTTTTTGCCGTTTTTTGCCCAAAATCCGCATGAAAATCAAGTTTTTTGGTTGGCTCTGGGGGGGCAACTGCCCCCTCGCCCCCTTTAAATACGGCCTTGGGGGATCATTCTCCAAGTCACAGAGACGGTGATTCTTTGACAATGCAGACTCTCCCATTCCCAGCAGATTCCTCGACAACAATTTCACCATCTCTTTCCCCTTCAGAATGACCTGTGGTACCCGTTGATCTCAGATGAGAAGATCTATGGTATTTACAACCTGCACCCATCCCACGTCCCCGAAGATCCCAAACCGGGCAGCAAATGGGGACGACGTCTCCTTGACTCATGGAGTGATCTACGGTTTTCCGTAAGAGACGGCGAATGCATGTCAAAATCTCCGTCGTGTAGATGATAACTAACTGATTGCATGTTTCAGATCCATAAGGAGAGAGAGAAGACCATTTTGCAAAACATTCTCTGCTGAAAAGCCTACATAATCTCTCAGAACTTTTCAGGGCATTCAACTTTGATATCATATCAATAAGTTGTAGAGGTCTGATTACCTCCCTAATTCAGTCACTCTAGTTAGTAAGTTAGTGCATTACTCCACCGAAACCTAAATCTGACCAAGGCTTTTTGGCAGGGAGTCTTGTCTGCAATTTGCTCATCCCATGGTTGACTTTATAACTTGCATCTTGCATGAATTATAGTTTCAGTGATTAACACCTAGGTCAGGCGTGACAGGGTCTCCTACCAAGGGATCAAATGAAAGCTGCCCTAACACCCCAGAACCTAACATCCTGTTTGAAACTTGTGGATTTGAATGTTAGCTGTTTTCCCCAACTTGCCCAAGTGTTATATAGTGCATGGTGTTCTTATGATGTTTAACTGGACTAGAAGAGAACAGACCCCATCATCAACTTAACCCTTTGTACTCTTTTGACAGCGACCTGACAATCTAAGTCAAGTGCTTCAGCATTCTTATGAAAAGTTTCCCGCGATTAAAATCACATACGAGGAGAAACCAGTGACGCCCAAAACAGACGGGCCTAAGGAGAGAGATCCACGCTACTACTTACAATATAAGCTGAAGAATGCTGTAAGAATAGGTGTAGCTGTAAACCTTGCAAGCTTTAGTATCATATTTTCCTATTTCTTCCTTATCTGCTGATGGAGGCGTTTTTTCATCGGGGCTTCATCAATAGATTTCTCATTCATGCACAATTTGGGTTAGTTTCTTGCCTGTAGCAGTTTCCTCTTACGGTTCCTCCTCAAGATCTTGCCTCAGCTTTAGCCAGCCTATAGTAATGGATATAACCATACATTTGCTTCATTTGCAGTTACCATTGGATCACATTCTGCTTGTAGTTGGCCCAATACTGGACAATCCACATCCAATAAAACTAAAACATGCTTGTTTTAATTCTGCTTCTATTTCATTTTGCAGTTTGCTATATTGTAGCGTAGGCGTAGACAGCAACAGGGAGACTCGTTCCACAAGGTCATTCAGTCAAAGCAAAACAATCTTAATTGTAGTTCGTTTGAAGGTGTTGTTGATCTTACACAGCAGCGATGTGTTCTTGTATTTAATACTCTCTCTGATGTTGTGCCGAGTGATTTTACAAAAATGGTGCTTGGGATTATATAATATACTGTGTTGCAATAGACAGCCAAATTTTGGCTATTGTTAAAAATTTGAAACGAATTGTAAATATTTAACTTCTATAATCTGCTGCCTATTTTATTGCACTATGTATGTATATTGCACGAAATTCAGCACCAGGTTCAAGGTCATATTGGACTTTGACCTTGACATTGACTTGACCTTGTGGAACTGAGTTGACCTTGAGGGATGAGAAGCCAGCTGTACAGAGTAATTGTTTTTTATTTCATTATAATAATAGACTTACTGTGCACGGTGTCCAGGCTCTGTATCAATGATTCAAACTAAGTGGCAAGGAAAACTTGGCTCTAGCATCTTTGTTGAATTTAAAACTGCATTTTGCAAAAGATACGCTTAGCGACATGGATTCCTGCCCATAGTTTGTTGATTCTGAAGCAGAGACTGAATGGAACTGATGAATACTAATATCAACTTCACACCATCTGAAGCCGGTGACAGACTGGCATAAAGACGACGGGTCATGCAGGTGTTCCGCCAATCAGATTCTTTGCTGGGTATTTCGGTCCGTGATACCGCCTCCCTGATTGGTTTAATGCTTTCCCGACGCATTACTTGCGTGCCAGTCTGTCATCGCCTTTAATCTGGTTGATGTCCAACGAGATCTGTGTCCTGCTGTCTTGGTTAGAACCTCATTCTGATACGTGTTAACGAATCATTAATTCTAATCGCTGGTGATGTATTTGAGCTAAACAAGAAGTTAATCATCCTCTGACATGTCTCATTTCACCCATCTCTTGACCTCTTTCCAGCACCAGCCATTCTCATGGTAAGCACCCCCCCCTTGCAAAAAAAAACTACTCCACCTCCCTGCATGTATCCTGCACTAGGATGACTTTTGTTTGTGTTGCATGTTCTGCACCCCAAAGCATGTGATTTGTGCTGGCTCCTGTTCTCTGATGAGATTGTCTCGTGAAATGAGAAGGCTAAAGATCCGTTGTGTTTATCCGCCATGACCACACCTTTATCAAGTTCTTTTGGAGAGCAAGTCAATAACTTTCTATTATTCATTGTTAGAAATTATTCAGGCTAATGATGTAATTCATTAACATAATCAATAAACCATATAATGTTAATGGGCTTTCACAGTCGATCACACCAAAATGCCAATCCAAAAACATGAGGCCTAGGCAAATATTTGGTTACGCCTGACTGACCACCGTAATCCGTGCAAAGGCCTCCCTTCATACCCCTCTGTATACTTTAGCAAAGCTTTAGGCCACTTGCCCATTCGGGTTGGCCTGTTACTGGGAGACCAATACAACAGAGGCATTAACCTGTGCAGACATACGTCACATAATAAGGTCGTCCTACTCTTGTATGCAATCGCGTTCAATACACTTTCCGTATAGATATAGTTTGATTGGAATTCGATATCAATAACTGGACTGTATTGGCGTGACCACAGGATATGAACCGAAGGCACTTGAATATACAAAATGTAGTTTGCTTATATCATCCGATACCTTGTAGGATATTTTAACAAACTTTTGGATGGTATTTCTCTGAAGGAACAAACTTAACGAGTTTTGTCTGGTGTCTTTTGTGCGATTCTATTGATTGGTTTGGAGGGCGATACATTGAGTAGTTCAAGATGGCTACCATGTACTATAGGCCCTACACCACTGAGGTGAGTACTTTTATATACTGATAGGCCTAATTGTTTTACTTTATAACTTTTTGAATGATTTGGTGTCTTTACTCTCAAACTCATCGAATTTGAACCGTGGAGGTACCGGTATCTCGTGCCCTCAGTTCTGGCAGACCAGCAATGAAATGAAATTTATTGCCAAAAGATGGGGGCTGACTGCACAGGAAGTCCAATAGTGCTACCCGGCACCTATCAGCATATTGTAACGCATTTTCCCTAAACTAAACCGCCGAGACCAAAAGCACTATAGGACTTTCTGTGTCATCGACCCTGCCTGGCAGTCAGTCCAAGTCCCACTCAGAATTAGTCCGGACGCAAAACCCCGATTTTCTGATAAGTGGTAATTTTTGTATAACAGCAATTTTTCGCATTTTTTATATCTCCAAATGACAGAGATTCAGAATCCGGCGGGTGCCACTCTGGCACCCTTGAGCGTTTTGAGAAAATCCCGTTTGAATTTTTGGAACTGACTTTATCATTGGACGTCAGCTCATGCAACGACTGAGCTTTGTACAGGAGAATGGAACCCGATGTACAGCTAAGTTTTAAACGGTGGGATTTACACCCCATAAATGTATTATCAAGAGATAGAAACCTGGGGCCTCGTAACCAAATAAGCAAGTTTTTGGTAGTTTTTACGTAGTTACGTAATTGGAAATGGCATTTTATGTATTTTCACCAATTTTGTGTTAATTTACATGAAAAAGCCATTTCGCTATTACATAACTACTGAAAACAATTAAAAACATGCTTGTCTGCTTCTGAGGCACCATGTTTCTATCTGTTGGTAATACATTTATGGGGTGTAAATCCCACCGTTTAAAAGTTAGCTGTACGTCGGGTTCCATTCTCCTGTACAAAGCTCAGTCGTTGCGTCAGCTGACGTCCAATGATATTAAAGTCAGTTCGAAAAATTCAAACGGGATTTTCTCAAAACGCTCAAGGGTGCCAGAGTGGCACCCGCCGGATTCTGAATCTCTGTCATTTGGAGATATAAAAAATGCAAAAAAATTGCTGTTATACAAAATTTCCCACTTTTTCGTTCTGCGTCCAGACTAAATAACATGGCTCTACTTTGTGCAGCGATCACTGATCAGTCAGGAATTTTCGCCCGATCACCAGTTATCGGTCAATTGAACTGCGCAGCTCGAAGGAATGGCGTGCATTTCAATCTACCGATCGCCAGTTGCCGCCAATCGAACTGCGTCCGTATATAGCGTCGGCCAATTGGCCGAAAATCGTCCGATCGAGGGGGCGGTACTTTCAACACTGTCAAAAAACGGTCCTGCGCATTTAATCACGTATTTGCGCATCCTCAAATTACAACTGCAGAGACGAGAAAGATAAAAGGTACATGTCACAAAAATCCTGATTTGATCATAAGTCGCCTTCCTATGCCAATATCCATCGGAAGTTAAGGATATTCATATCCCAATGAACAAGCCCATATGGGCCCCATATATAGTTGAAGATATGGGCCCCATGTGGGCATGCACCCCCTGATGCACCCAAGAAAAATATGGGCCCCATAGGATTTATATGTGGGGCCCATATGGTAGTATGGCTCCCAGCTGGGCCCCATATGTATCTGGGCAAAAAATGGGCCCCGTATTTTTCTTGCGTGCATCCGGGGGTGCATGCCCACATGAGGCCCCGGGCATGGGGCCCATATCTTCAACTATATGTGGGGCCCATATGGGCTTGTTCATTGGGATATGAATACCCTTCACTTCCGATGGATATTGGCATAGGAAGGCGACTTGTGATCAAATCAGGATTTTTGTGACAGGTACCTTTTATCTTTCTCGTCCCTGCACTTGTAATTTGAAGATGCGCAAATACGTGATTAAATGCGCAGGACCGTTTTTTTGACAGTGTTGAAAGTACCGCCCCTCGATCGGTCGATTTTCGGCCAATTGGCCGACGCCATATTTACACCCAGTTGTTCAATTGACCGACGCAGTTCGATTGGATGGCAACTGGCGATCGAGCGATTGTTCCTGACTGNGTCTTTAAATTGGAGGAATCTGGCTCTAAAGACTGCTTGAAACAACTACCACTGGTCTTTAGTCTTTAGATCAAAGTAACTGGAAAATTTCTGACTCTTGCTGTTTCGAGTCGAGAAAAGTCGGTTACCTTTGGCTTACCACAAAATATGAGAAACATAAGATATTTACTCCATTGTTTGCAAATCCATTGAAACCAATGACCAAGTTTACAATCTACTCTTATCAGTAACAACCGTAAGTACTTTAGATTGGATCTAGACTATTATTACCTTGAAAGAATTGAAGCATAAATCTCTCCATTTTGATTGCAGCCGGTGAAAGATGGGGACAATTTACCCTCTCACGATGCCATGGATACAATCCTACCCGAGTATCAGTATATATTTATGGACCCTCCTGGGGGACAGCCTCAACCTGGGCCCAGCACATCACGCAAACCACCGCCAGCACAGAAAGCAGTCACTGATGGGTAAGTTGTTCTCTATCAGTGCTTGGTTATTGCCTCAGCAGTAGGTACCGGTATACATTGTTTGTCTTGCAACACATTGAATTCAACATACAGGACTGTCAGAGTGGTGCAGTGGTCGCGTTGGTGCCGGTTGCTGCTGACATTCTGGGTTCGATCCCCAGTTGGAACCCCAGTTCGATCCCCTGATTCATGTGATAGAGAGCGCAACTCGTTTGATAGTGCAGGTTTTCTCTGGGCCCTCCTGTTTCCTCCTGCTGAACATTTACTTGCCCAGTATTGCCAATAATGCTGTATTTGGTACTTGGCTTGCAACTCAATACATGTACCCGGCGTCCAGGGGGTGCGGCTTATATCCCAGTGCGTTTTGTACGCCAATAAATACGGTATGTTGTTTCTAACATAGAGGAGGACCACTGAGTTATTTGTATAACCTCCTGTATAGTCAACATCCAACGCAAGGCAACCTCTCGAGCATGAACTAATTGTTTCTTTCATATCAAATATTCATAACTCCACTCCCGATCCAGAGGTTATTAAAGATGTATAACTAATTGGTAACTTTCTCTATACCGGTACTCTCGGTGTTGCTGTTTGTTGCTGTTTTAATCAGGCAGAAGAGAACTCAGTCAATCAATATGCACTCTTGAAGTGTGAACTTGTTGGGTCAGCTAAAAGTGTTCGCACCCACTGAGCTGGTGGTAGCGATCATGCTGTTTCTACATTGTCAATCTTGTTCTCTAGGAACGACCTCGATAAACAACAGTTCAACCTCCTCGACCATCAAATGAACGAGTTGGACCGGTACCGCCTGGCAGTACAGAAGATGGGTCAAGACCTCCTCTCGCTACGGGAACAAGTTCGGGATTCTGAGATGTCCAATAGTACGCTGAAGAGGGAGATTTTACGCTACAATGATGCCACCAAATACTTCTTAGATTCCTCCGACATGGATGGGTTGACGAAGGCCGAATTGGCCGCCAGATATAGTGAGTACTCGATCTCCAGTGGCTTGTCGTTCGTTGACGACGACTTCGTACTTGATTGAAGGGACGTTTTCTGAAAAGAGGTCCTAAGCACGATCTTGGCAACAGGACACAGTGTTCTATAGAAATTAACTGTAGAATTTATGGTCTTTTCCTGACCTCAGGACAATTGATGTGACATTCAGTGAAGAGGTATATGAACCCAATATTTATCAAACTGATTGAAAGAGTGTCAACTTAACTGTCTAAATAGATTCAATATTTATAGTATTCTATTGATAACGTACAGTATTTCATTCAACAATGTTGATTTATAGGAGGTGACCATTTTGATGGGGGAATGTCGTGACAATCACAATATCGTCCTGTTCATACTTTCAGTTTCATTAAAGCAGACGTTATCAAGTCAGACAACAGAACTGGCTCATTATAAAGAGAGGACTCAGAAATTGCAAAATGAATTGATAAAAGTGAGTTGACTTGGCGGTAATTATCCTGGATTAATTATTTGAAGGTCACCAGAATGTGATCAGTTGTGCCATAGGTTGGTATCCGAAGATCAATGTTGGTCAGAAGTGTTGTAGTGCCTTTAAAATGATGGAATCTCATAGTTTGTGTTTCCATCCAATTTCTAACTGTCAACCTCTTGTTGTAGAGAAACGATAGTGAGAAGGAATACCTTCGTCTGAGTCAGGCCCACAAGGCCCAGCAAGATCTCCTCCATCGGTTACAGGATAAACAACAGAAGGAGGCCAAGATGAAAGAAGCATTTAAAAAACAGGAAGAAGTCATCGTGAAAATGGAGAATATGCTGAAGGATCAGCAGAAGAGTAAGGAGAAAGATCCAACGAGTAAGTTTCGACGGGCGCCAAGGTTGCGTGTCATACCCAAAGGCCTTCACAAACTGCTGTATTCTGCGAGTGAAAGTGGCATGAAAGACAGAACCGTGAAGATACCGAGCTGGCCAAAATGCAGTGTTTCTTGTGACACCTAAAGGCCTTCACACACTGTTGAATTCTGCGAGTGATAGTGAATCGGCGGTTTGATGTGTCGTGAACTGCTCAAGTATGTAGACGCTTTGAACCGTTGATAGGGCCACACTTTTTTTATTCTTTGGTTTACGGGCCCGCCGACGTGGCAAAATGCCATTCCGAAAAAAAAATAAAATTGGGAAAATCAGTTACTTTTATTGCCTCCGAAGTTCAAATGAGGTCTTCTAAGAAAAAAACGAATAAATGGAGTCATTTTTATTCTCGCCGACCTTGGATTAGCAGTCAGGACAGCTAAAAATAAATAAAACCAACACTATTTCCCAGCAACAAGGACGGAAAGAAGCAGAAAAGAGGCATTTATAAAGAATTTTTTTGGTTTTTTATTTCCTCCGATTTGTCTAACTTGTCATTCTAAAGCTGAAAATGAAAAAAGTGAACTGAACCTAAGTTTTTTTTTATTTTTATTCCGTCCTCCGTACCTGGGCTCAGAAACTTTGTGCCCGTAAACCAAAGAATATAATAACCCTGGCCTAGTGCTGAGGTGGCCAAAACGATTTCTCAGAATGGCAAGACCTTTGCCTCCCCTAGGCGGATACTGTGGCCTGCCAATCTCTACACTAGTGCACAACCTCAGTCCTCACCCACTTGTTTCTTCTATTTGCAGAAGAAGCAGCATATCAAGCTTTACTGGAAGAAAACAAACGGTTACGGGACAATCTCCAGGAAGAGAGGGTAAGTTTGTGGAGAATCTGGCTGTGTTCTTGGCTGAGCAAGATGGTAAACCAGTGGACCCAATGTAAAATGGTAAAGCTTCAAAGATTGGGTGATCAAAATGGATAGTGAGCTGTAGAAGTATCATCTCAGCATGCTCTATAAAAACCTGACTTGTGGATTATCAAGTCTTGCGTCGATTGATATGTGAATTGATATGTGAATGTCTCAATCTCTTCAGGCAAGAGGAAAACGTGGGCAGGATGACGAGGATGAAAAATTAGAATTATACCAACAATTAGACAGAGCCCAGGGCCGCATTATGGGCTTAGAAAAACAGGTGAGTGATGGGACGACAGTAGGGATTCACATGTGAATGTTTGGGGCAGGACTTTCATAATCAGCCTTGTACTCCTCATGATAAACACACTCAGGATTCCTTGACCATGCCACTCCTGACACATCCCGAGGTACTCAGTGGTTCTTAGCCCTCACTCCCTTTGTTGCCAAGAAATGTTTTTGCAGTGACGAAAAGAGCAAATGCAAAGATCCTCTGATTACCACAATATGAATCCCTTATTTTTCAGTTGGCTGATAATGCACGGAAATGGGGGAAAGAAAAGAATGAGTTGTTGGTGAGACTCTCAGAGACGGAGCACGGACTTGGACGTGCTGGGCAGAAACCTCTACAAGACTATCTGGTAAGTATCGATTGCGGAGAAACAACGTGTGTCATCACTTGTTGTACTCTCAACACTCCAGATGGTTGTTAACTCCTAACTCTCATCTTAGTCCGACACATCCTGGTGGCAAGTTTGATGGGGTGTGGTCAGTTGTTTCAGACGAAACAAGCAAATGATGGACAATGGTGCACGCTTCAGGCACACTCATAAACACAGAACTGAATACTGGTGAACTCTCCATACCGGTAGTTTGAATGGCCTCAGTCTGTTTATTCTTGATTCCTTCTAATGTAACATCGCACCCTTCCTTACCAGTAGGCTCCAAAACATTTAACAGATTGTAACCCCTTCCTTTATCAACCCTTTCTGCAGCACGAGCCGTATTAAAAACTATAAGTAAGATTATGAGCTACGTAACTAACATTCATGTTGAGGTTAAGACTAATCACCATTCTATGAGGCCAGTCACCTGTATGAGTGACCTCATGGGCCGACTTCATTTTAATTTCATCCTAAACCATAATGCTTATTACATTTCTTTGTTCAGCCAATGCCTGCCCCTTACTATTTGATGCCTACCGTCCCAGCGCCTGTCTGGATACCTATGGTAACCATGGCGACTAACTGTAAACAAGACCACCACACTAATGGCGACCATAGAGGAATAATATTTTGATTATTTGCTGTCATGATGTCATAGATTTAATCAGTCACTTCACGATCAGCTTGTCAACTGAGCCTGCATGTCGTGTCGTAAATGGCATCGTCGCTTAACCCTCAGAGCACTGGCGGCAATATAATATCAGAGAGAAATTGTCAAAAGGGGCTGTTCACTTAAGGCTCAATTGTGCAATATAAGTCTAAGAATTACATTGCCCAGGACCCATATTCATAAAACTACTTAAGTCTAAGTGTGACACTTATCTTTTGTTCAACACAAAAGATAAGTATCATACTTTGACTTAAGTATGTTTATGAATACGGGGCCTGGCCTCTTTCTTGCTTATGTCATACTCCCCTCACGCCTGACTGCACAAGCCTCTACTGGAGAGTCTACTCAGGCCAACAGGCCAAAAATGTGGTTCTTGGGATTTTGTAAAATTGACCCTTAAGTGAACAGCCCCTTTCGTGAAACCTACAACATGGGTATTCATTAGAACGTCCAAAAGAAGCCTTGCTGTTGACGTCTGTGTCCAAAGCATCTGATTAGTTTGGTGGTCTCATGTTGACTTTTCATATTAATACTTAATACTGCTTTTGCATTGCCATTGAATAGATTTCTTCAGTGATCATTTGATACAATATTTGTTAGCGATCTGCACTGATTCCTTTGGGTGAAACAAAGTATAACAATAGTGTAAGAATTTTCAGTTTATTATGACACGAGGTGCCTGAAAATTAGCACCAAAAACTTTATAGAACACAGACTGGGATCACTCCACCCGCCGCAAGTTTGAGTTTGTTCAATGCCTGTTTCCACAATTCATAGTTTTTGTGCAGTTTGTTGAGTGCTCCACCAGTTTACATCACTAGACTTTTTCCCGTCTCTTGCTGACGACACACTCGCCACACTTCGATGTCAGGTGTTTTGGTTGCAGAGATGGAAACCAGTCTACTTTCATCTTGAGTTTTCAACAAGACCATTTCACTTACCCGCCCCGTTCTATACAATTTGTAACAAAGTCAACATACTGTCTATTTGATCATCCACGTGTGTTTTAATCTCCTGTTTGTTCTGTTCAGATACCAAAAACTTATGTCCTACGTCCGAAGGTAACATCATTTAAATGTGTAGCCTAGAAGACCCAGTGCGTTTGAGATAAGACCATCATTGGATGGTTCATTTCTGGCTTGCCTCGTTAATGTCCAGGCATTTTCCCCATGATGATTGCACACTGCGGTGCACATTCCCGACCCCTGAATGCTAAAATTGCAAAGTTATCAAGCGCATTTGTCTTCTGGTCACTGTAACAAAAGATAGAAGACTGTTGGTGGACATAGCTATACCGTCTTGTGACGTTTCCTGTCCTTGTCAGACCATTTCGCCCTACCATGCTCGGCTTTGGTCAACTAATGTTCATAGATCTGTGTTCGTACCTCTCCATCTTTTGTGTATAACCCTACTCTACCTCATGTTCTGTCCGTGCAGTGTCAAGGTATATGTCATCTACTAATCCACACAGATCCTCTGTGACCCTCCCTGACAGCGGTTTCACCTCTTAAACCATCTTCACACAGGTCGTGCACTCTCACAAAATCATACCCAGGGCCAGAGAATATAAGTCTAAGTATTGGTACTACAAGGTAACCTGATACATTGTACATGTACCTCCAATCTGCATGTTATAGCAAAATATCTAATCTTACTGCATGCTCTAGAGGACATTAGAGATTGTGGGGGATTCTGGAGATCCCCGTACACTAGATCATGATGTAAATGTGACATTGACAAGATCAAAGTGGTGTGGTCACCCGATGAGTGCTCATCCACCACGGCCAGTGTCTGGAGCACGTTGATCCCCATCAACATGGCTAGTCAGTGGTGGATGTGGGTGGCCCTGAAGAGTCAGATTTGGTTCATTTGACTAACTTCCATGACATTTGTCAATTGCCTTTCTGTAAATTCACGGTGTTCAACCCGTGATGTGGTGAGCACTAAAAAGCATGCCATTCAGTGAAGATGGTACCCCTGCATGGATGTTAGCAAAAATATCGTTAGAAATGCCCAAATGACATCAAGTTATGGGCTTGGATTGTATGCATGTTATAATAATAATAGGCTGCATATTTTAGCGTACGTATACAGTGTTCATCATTATTGTCCCTCCTTATGTGGATTGTTCATAACATGTGAAGTCTCTTGAACACGTCCCTCCATTTTGTTGAGGGGAGAAATCTTGGTGTAATGCAATTAAGACTATGTCTAACAAGTCTAAACTCAGCATAAATCAACGAAGGTAGTATTGCCTACAAAATCGAATCCAAATTGTAGAGTGAAAATTCAGGGAGTAAAATGATTGCCAGGAAACCACATCTGATCTCTGCCTCTCTCATTTCAATTTCAGGATGACAACCCAAATCGACCCGCATATTCCAAAGCTCCCCGAGGTAAAAAGAACAACCTGAAGCCTCTAGGATACTGAGACCTGGAGCTCAGAGGTGTTGGAACAGTTTAATCTTGTTACTGCTGTCTCATCATTGGCCAGAATGGCAATGCAGAAACTGATACTGGAGTATATTGGGTGTCCTGAATTGATCGGATGGTACAGGATGTTTTGTTCAACTTCGAGCTGGACTGAACTCACGGCAAAAGACATGCAAGTTCCATCCGTTGACTTGTGAGTGTGACAACTATGATGTCCTATCCGTTCATACATAGGCCTAGGCCTAAACCTGTCAAGGACATCTGTGTATGGCTGTGGCATATGAGGGTATTGTCTAAGCATACTCTGTGATAGTAGGGAGGTACTTGAACTCAGATTGGGGGTTCATGGAGAAAGTGCAACAGACATTAGTCCTTAGTATGTGGAGATTACCGCTGTGGTAACCATACTTTTAGGACACCATTTTGTGAATTTGGTCAGTTTGACTATCTTAAAACTGGTTTAATGTTCCTATGACTATGGGGTGGCTGCCTTGGTGTAATTGTCAGCAGATCTGTAACGTTTTGGTAGCACAACATTGCTATGGGTGGTACCTTGGAGGAATTATCGTGCTACCCTTTGAACTCAAAGTGGACTTGGAAAGTATACTCAAAGTATTAGTCACCAATATTACAGACAATTAATGCCTGTCACTAGTACACTAATCATCTTTCACCTTCTGCAACTTCGTTACTACTGTATATTTTGTAAATAAGCTTCTGTACATAGAGATTTTATGAGGACCATTTGAACTGAATCAGGATTAGAGTGATATGGAAAGAATGAGGAATTGTGGCAATGCCTGCAGGACTAAAATTGGACCTAAGCAGACCGTTCTTTCATTAAAAACATGAACAAAAGACCTGCTCTCGTGTCTGAGAACTTGTCATGGTTGATTGAAAGACCTTCAGAGCAGGTTGACAACAGAACTGCCCTCTATTAGTAAAGAGTGCTGTTAACATGGCTGCTCTCCAATGGTGAAAGGGAGTATCTTGGTTATGGCAATTGTGCGCTGTAAATATATGTACATCTTATTTGTACGTTGCCTTCTGGATGTAGAAATAAAGAAACAAAGGGAAAGAAATGAACATGAGTTTCTTACAGTGTTGAGCATTGCCCAGTACTAAAGAAAACCTGTGTTGAATGTCACTTGGTAGGCCTATCAGTGATCAGCACAGGTGGTCACGCCTGAATACACAGTCGTGACTCCTAGAACAGAAGAATGGCAAGTCTACTGGATAAATCATTTTTATTGGTTACATATTCATACAAATATTCTGGGTCAAATTGAACCAATTTTGGTTACAATCTACAAGTACAACGACACCATTTACACGTGAAAAAGAGGCCAGGTACATATATCTATCATGAAGTGCAGTTTGCTATGAATTCATTGACAAATTTCGAAAGCATTGATTAACTTTGGCACAGGAAGATGGAGTGCCTCAAGTCTTGACAACAAGCCCCCAAAGACGACAATTTGGCACGATTGGGTGACTGTGTTAAGCCCGTGTCACACTGTCCGGAAATTAGACACCCGATGGCCACACGAATATGGAATTTTGAATTTCGCATGAAGATGGCCCCAAAGTCAACTTCCAGAATCTTGCAAATTTTCGACCCCAACCGGGGTCTTCTTCAGGCTGGCATTTATCAGTAAGATTTCCAAAAGTTTCCATAATTCGTATGGCCATCGGGTGTCAACTTCGGGACAGTGTGACACGGGCTTTAGTGATGTGCATGAAGACGAGATGTACTGAGGAGAAATATGATGTTCTTGTAGGAAACAAACTGAACTCTTAGACAGATAGGCCAGTGCAAAAGTTGAATCCGTCCAACTGAAAGTCCTGCCCATGAAAACAACCAGCAGAAAATGATTGGAGAGATCATAAGGAGCACATAATTCAAAGTGCTCCAAAGGTTGAACTTAGAAATAATTGAATATTTCCCAATCAAGAGAAAGTGTAAATAACGATAGCACGGCATACAATGCACTGATTTCACTCGTACATTAATAAAACATGCGATACAAACGTTCAAATATAAAATGGCACGAGAGAGGACGTTCATGCCACCAAAGTTTAAAACTTTGACTAAAAGTTAAAAACATACTGTATCAATTTGTGAATGTCCATCCATTTTGATAAATTATGGTGAATCAGTTTAGAACATGTGAATATCCAGGCTGTTTTGAATTGTGAGTATTACTGAAAGTGAACTCCATGGTGTCATCAAGAAAGATAAGTGAAAACAATAACTGGATTACACTGCCTCTAGTGGTAAATGGCAGAAGAATCAGTGGGAGGATGGCTGGTCGAAATAAGAGCTATAATATAATGTACACTGCCAAGGGGTGTACTTGGTATACACCTGGCTATTACCCCAACTGACCATGACCCCACTGAATCACAAGGTGGAAATTGCCCTTGCTTTACATGTACCATAAGGTGGCAGTACAGCTAATTTCCGCTGACTTGATCAAACTGAAAGTTGAACTTAATAAAGAAAAGATGTCATTGTAACCTATAAATTTGCATAAATTCAATATGGATGAATAACATCTTAATGTACATTCAAAGCTCGTAGTTTACAAAGCCATCAGAAAATGTACTATTTTGCTCCCAAGGGCAGGTAAGCCTGTACATCAAGAGAGCACAGCTACACAGAATGTACAGGGTACCCAATCTGGTTGACATGAAACAGGAACACGAGTACTGACTAGAGTTATTTATGCCAAGCCAAGGAATTCTTATTATGATAAGCAGCTCAACATACACCAGAAAGCGATTGTATATGACTATTTTACAGTATTCTGGCAACAT
This sequence comes from Notospermus geniculatus, assembly GCA_002633025.1. NCBI lineage: Eukaryota > Metazoa > Nemertea > Pilidiophora > Heteronemertea > Lineidae > Notospermus > Notospermus geniculatus. Next base: position 431,743 of record NMRB01000005.1, on the reverse strand, counting down.
TTTGTAATCTTATGTTGACACACACATGTGTAATTTCACAAAAATATCCAAGACAACGGACAGGTGTTGGTTTTTGTATAATACTTCCTTTTCTCTGGAATGGTATAAGTGACAAGTAGGCTGAACTAGATACAAAGCAATATGGATGACTCATCAAGACTGGTGACGTTAGAAGGTCGCTGCTATTGTTATTGTTAAACAGGTCAGAGAGAGTACTCTGCCAGTGCCAGTTGGACAAATCAAGACTTCCAGCCGTGTGCTGCCTTCCATGAGAGGGCTCCACGTTTGCTCCAGTTTGTAGGGCCTTACGTTTTTAATTGACACTCGCAATGAGCCACAACTGGATTAAAGATGAACTTGCTGTCCAATTTAAGTTGCAGCTTGACCCAATGGAATCACGAATGATCACTACCAGTGCTTGAAGAATGAGGACTCGACCACATTACAATGAAGTGACACGTGATGAACAGCAAGCCTATAGACCAGAGATAACGAACCAATGATTGTTTCTACACATAAATGACTGGTCTCCCCCTGAGTGCATAGATTCAAATCTCAGCAAGATTTGTGGGCATCTTACACGGTGGCAAGTGGCGACAGTTCTGACCAGAAACCATAACGTTTGATTTGATAGTATCTATCACATTTCACCATTTCCAAGTCCACCCCACCGGTCAGCTATGAGACAGGTTGCAATTGCTTGGTGAGGAGGAACGTGGTTATGTTTGTTCCAGTTACTTGTACAGTGGAACCTCACTATGCGGACACCTCTCCCAGGAGGACGCCTCACTACTAAGGACACTGAATTAGTCCCAAAGTGGTCACCTCCCTCCTCAGGACATCAATCAATTAAGTACAGCATCTGTTAGTCCCAAAGGTAGTCCCCGAAGTCTTCAATAAAGAGATTCAACTGTGTCTTCTGACTTTTCTGGTCAGCCAGCATATCTTGTTGTGATTGTGTTGATTCAAAGGCCACTGCTGATGCGGTCAGTGCCAGACTGAACCGCATCGATAAAGCAACACACAGATACAAACAATGATAGGAAATCGCATAAAATGTGTTAGAGATGGCAGCGTGAAGCACAGAAAAGACAAAGACGTACGGGTTGAACACTAAGCACATTCATACAGATACTGCTCAATGGTTAGTGGCACTATCTCCACTCAAGATGGGGAGCATGCTCAACTGGAGTATCAGCCTTACTGTGGACTACTGTGCTTGTAGTACAACAGAACAGAGCTGTTCCTACAGTCGACCAACATCCCACTGATCCTGAGTGGAGACTGTGCCTCGTACCATTAGAGGGCAGAGTATTATGATCAGTCCAACAATAGATATTTATACATCTTATTGAGTACAAAAATGTTTTATATATCGTGCTTGACGAAGTGTCTTATCAAGTGCTCAAACTACCAATCTGGTATCAGTGCAGTACCAACCTAGTATCAGTGCAGTACCAACCTAGTATCAGTGCAGTACCAACCTAGTATCAGTGTAGATACATGTAGTACCAACCTGGTACAAGTGCAGGTTAGTACTGCCCACCTAAGGCAGCATCTTCGATAAGAATCAGTGGGGGCATGGTTGGTTCAAGGAACAGCCATACTCTACACAAGAGTGTACTTGGTAGCACAAAACACGGCTGTTACTTCAATTATCATGTCCCTGCAGATCACAAGTGGAGATACTACTGCTTTTACCATACGATGGTAGAAACCTTTGTTTTGTCAGTCTTGTCATATCACGGATGAGAATGTTTCATCCAACGTGTCCAATCAGTGAATGTGCCATTAAATGCAGACGTGAAATGTACAATCAGAATGCTACACAGAAACTGGCCTCGTGTCACTTTCACGATTATGTGTCACTTTCACGATTATGTGTCACTTTCACGATTATGTGCTGGCAGACGCAGATCTACTCATATCAAGAGAGATCTCAACTGCCTCCATTTTATCTTGGAGGAATTATACTAATTCCTCCAAGATTTTATGTTCCATCAACAAACACAGTTTCAATCTTCTGAAACAAGCATTCAAAAGGTATAAGTCTACTTACATTGTCTAACGAGCCAGAGTAATTAGGCTCCTTTGCATGAAACTCACAATATGACTGTGCAGCTACCTACTCTTGTCTATCTATTAATCATCAGTCTCTGGGAGACTGACGAGATTACACTGATCTCCGTACATGACATGATCTCCGTACAGGCCATGTTCCAGACATGGCAATTGAGCCCACATGTCTAACATTTACAAATATCACCGTCAAATAGGTTTGATTAGAATTGAAATCAAAGAACTGAAGATATTCACAAAATGGCAAATTGGGTGCGACTCCCACAGCATCCAATTAAGAGGAAATCTTGTAACCAATGGAAATGAAAAAGCAACCAGTATGGTTTTCCCTACCCCTTTCATGATCTGAAACATTATCTGCCGAAATACTGAGACGTAACTCAATGCCAGAGAAAGAATTCGGTCCTTATAAGTGGTTGTGTGACTTGAAACTGCCAGTCTTTGCTGGGAGCCCACATACGGAAGTCTCAGTGAGACTGTTGCAGTGAGCCATGACTGTGAGATAAAACCTTTGCGTGCTACCTCATCTCATTGTGTGCTACCTCATCTTAATTTGTACACGTGCTGCCAGTCTTGAAGTGAAATTCAATGGCTGAGTATGCCTGGGAAATGATTTTGGATTGGGGAAACTTACACCAAGCAATCGACAGGCAGAAATGGGCTTCAAAGTGTAACCCCTAATATTGATGACTAGTTATGTGAGGATTATGTCTGGTTCAAAAATACAACAGAATTGCCCTTAAGTAAAATGCCTACAAACAGAAATTATTGAGATCGATTCACAGGTTGTGCCAGAAAAATGAAACACGGAACGTCGTCCTGTGTTCACTGTTTCCTGAGACATCTGCAGAGTACAAAATGAGAGAATTAAAAAGTTACAAGTTCACTAGAAACAGACACTAAGAAAGGTCATAAGATAAAAGAATGTACAAAATCCAGTGCCTCATTGTTCTAGATCACATTCATCTCAAACATAGTGTTGGTACAACTTTGGTGTCATCTCCTAGATGAGGTGATGACAATAGAATTCCCACAAACATTTGGCTCTGTCAGATGTCCTGTTTGGACAGCCCGGCGTAGATGAATGTGACTGACTCGAGTAAGAAATCCACTGGAGCAAAAGTCACAGATACGATAGTTCACCAACATGGCCTCATGATGTCAAGTGAAGCACAAAACCTGACTTGGAGGGTGGGATATGAATCCGATAGGGTATTTCTGGGGAAACTTTTTGGTAAAACATTCCATATTTTTATACCGAAACAATCACGTCATGCTGAGGTAACTGAAGAAAGGTGTCTAGTATAGGATACTGATTCACTGCTTTGAGGAATCCAGTCGAACGAAGAATCTGACAGGTTTAATCACAATCCAATAACATGCAAAAACAATCAGTCTTGAGCCATTGTCTCAATGACAGGATTCATGATGGCATCAAATAGGCAGCTTTGTTCCATAGCTGCTCCGTGAAAGACAACGCTGATTAAAAACGACCACACTTTGAAAATACATCATCATAGTGGGATCACACTCTTATAGATGCAATAAAACAGACATGAAATCGTCGGCAGTTTTGTCTCACAAACTCCTGCACCATGCTTAACACTCATGATTGCATTTAAAACTGTGTCAGCCTTCTGATGCCTGGGGGCAATTTGATGTCGAAACGCCTCGCAAGCCAATATCGTGGATTTCAATCCATTTCCAATTTCATTTCTCATCAGAGGATGCATTATGTGAGAATCCTCAGGGCTCAGCTGTGAGTTACATCGCTTTTCTTCAGGCACAGATCAGGTGTATTCAGCTGCCTTGCCTAATCTTCGCCGCCAACTAATTCTATTTCCAGTGCAGAGCTCAAAATGCTGTTGCTGTTGTTGCCATTTTCTTCAAGTGTCTCCATCTTGGCTTCCTGAGGTTTATTTTACTACCTGTCAACAATTCCTCTGATCCCCAATTTTACTGACCACAGAATCCTCTCTTTCATCCCCCAACAAATTGCCCATCTGACATCAAACTTGTACAAAAACACACAATGAAACCTGACTGATTCACTCAACGATCTCCAGCGTGTGGCGATACGCAATCCGGAGCTTGCGAATGAATTTCAACGCATGGACGCAGCGGCGCCACCTTCTCAAAAACAATGGAGGGCATTTTAACTGTCACATTCGGGAACCTTTTTGTTGTAATACCTGCAAAGATACAAAAGGGAAACAAAACTTAGTCCCCTGATAAAGGATGATAAGGGTTTGAATACTGAATAAAGTTTGTTCCTATACCTTTGGCGAATCGCACTGAACTGACCTCGGGTAACTGACAAGACGGCAACGATCAAGATACGTGGGTTCTCAATGAACCACGAATGGGTCTGCTGGGCATTTAATTAAAAACGTAGTATAATCCCTTTGCATGGTGCAAACTTAGCTGGTCAACTTACCACCAGTGGTATAACATTCGTGTTTGCAGTTTGATCAATTTCCAAGTTCAACTAAGTGCCATTTGCCAAAGGTATATGGAACAAACTATACTAATACTGAACTGGTAAGCAGGGTCAGAGATTTTAGACAGCGATAGAAAAGCCATCATCTAAACAGCAGATAATTGATAGGATCAACATTTCAAGATGACGGCACCTTTCAAGAACACCCTACAGAACAATGCAGCAACAGACCACTTGTGAATTCCTGCTGCATTCCCTATTATTGTTGCATTGTCAGGAAATTCAAAGGCGTCAGATTTCCTGAAGCCCAAGTCATAGGCAAGATTCGGGATCACTTTACAGCACTCAAATGATTCTATGCACCGACGGCAAAGATTAAAAGAGATTGGTTCAGGCATAATCAGCTAAACAAATCTGAATTTACCTTCTGTTCCCTGGGGTAGTTTAAAACACATCTGATATAAGACAGTTTAAGCAGCTTAAAACTAAGATTTGGTGAAACCTATTGAGTGAGAGTGCTGTGCCAAGTGTCATAAAGTAAAACACTACTTGTGGAACTTAATTGTGATACAGTGTTACAGCTAGTGTCAACATTTCATTCATGTGAAGTTGTGTTCTATGCTGCAGATGCAAAGAGGGCAAAAAGAACTGCGTACACAGACTAAAACATACAATAGAACATAGAGATGTAGACCATTTATTTCAGACATCTCATGATAACCTTAATTATGCATCGGTAGTTTGCATCCAGGGCATAATTCATGACAAGAATGCCGACGTGATCAGAGCTCACGTGAATATGACGTTAATTAGAATAACAGTGGCAAATTTTCATGAGCTATTTGTCCCCACAGTTATAAATAACCAGAATCTATATATTATTATCCCCATAATGCGTAAATCGTTTATGAATTTTTTAGATTGTCAAAATAACGATAACCAAAATGCTGTTGCAGAGCAAGACCAAAGGAATTAATCAATGGTTGCAAGTTTGGTTACTACGTAGGAGGTAACGGTGAAAATAAGGGGCTGAACTTAGGAGTCCTTAATAGAGAGGTGTCCTCCTGGCAGAGGTGTCCGTTAAGGGAGGTGCTACTGTAATGTTTTCGAGTGATGCTAGCTGCTAAAAGTGCCAAAACCTAACAACAAGCTATGGTACAACAGACATATGGGTGCTATAGACATTGCCTCATTTGATGTCATATGAGACAGAGAGGGCAGGAGTGAAACCGAAGAAGGCCTCTCAATTATAGTTATTACACTGTAACTGGAGTGACGGGCCTCTTCTCATTTCATGAACACAGAACATCACTCTGGGAGGATCATCAATCAATAACTAGAATACATTATTACACAGGCCGTGACATTAAAAACACAAGTTTACAATCCTTTCCAATTTCAAAGCTGAAAACCACTGATGGGGGGGGGGGACGAGTTCTTCTGGGACTAGTTTTGGAATGAATATGAATTGTACAGGTGTTTGAATAAAGAAGGTTTCTCTTGACAGTTAGTGTTAAGGCCAGGTTAATTTTTGACAACATTATAATGTGATTTTCAATCACATTACATGTATTGTTCTCGAAAACAAGAAACAAACATGACGTTTGAACGGCCTGATGATGCCACATTACAGACAGGAAAATTGTCTTTGGAACCTGAGGACCTGGAACACTAGACGCAGTCTCTAAACAACCAGGACAGACGCAAATAGCAAGACGCTGATGACAGGTCATTTTATATGTATGTTTATAAGTAGATTTCCCTGTCAGAAATGAACTTGATATGGCTGNATGTTCTATGCTGTAGATGCAAAGAGGGCAAAAAGAACTGCACACACAGACTAAACATACAATAGAACATAGAGATGTAGACCATTTATTTCAGACATCTCATGATAACCTTAATTATGCATCGGTAGTTTGCATCCAGGGCATAATTCATGACAAGAATGCCGACGTGATCAGAGCTCACGTGAATATGACGTTAATTAGAATAACAGCGGCAAATTTTCATGAGCTATTTGTCCCCACAGTTATAAATAACCAGAATCTATATATTATTATCCCCATAATGCGTAAATCGTTTATGAATTTTTTAGATTGTCAAAATAACGATAACCAAAATGCCGTTGCAGAGCAAGACCAAAGGAATTAATCAATGGTTGCAAGTTTGGTTACTACGTAGGAAGTAACGGTGAAAATAAGGGGCTGAACTTTGGCGTCCTTAATAGAGAGGTGTCCTCCTGGCAGAGGTGTCCGTTAAGGGAGGTGCTACTGTAATGTTTTCGAGTGATGCTACCTGCTAAAAGTGCCAAAACCTAACAACAAGCTACATGTATATTACAACAGACATATGGGTGCTATAGACAGTGCCTCATTTGCTGTCATATGAGACAGAGAGGGCAGGAGTGAAACCTAAGAAGGCCTCTCAACTATAGTTATTACACTGTGACTAGAGTGATGGGCCTCTTCTCATTTCATGAACACAGAACATCACTCTCGGAGGATCATCAATCAATAACTAGAATACAATGTACATTATTACAGGCTGTGCCATTCAAAACACAAGTTTACAAATCCTAGTTTTCCGATTTCAAATCTGAAAACTATTGATGGGGGGGGGGGGGGGNTGAATGGTGGAGGTGTTTGAATAAAGAAGGTTTTTCTTGACAGTTAGTGTTAAGGCCAGGTTAATTTTTGACAACATTATAATGTGATTAATGTGATTTTCAATCACATTACATGTACAAATGTATTGTTCTCCAAAACAAGAAACAAACATGACGTTTGAACGGCCTGATGATGCCACATTACAGACAGGAAAATTGTCTTTGGAACCTGAGGACGTGGAACACTAGACGCAGTCTCTAAACAGCCAGGACAGACGCAAATAGCAAGACGCTGATGACAGGTCATTTTATATGTATGTTTATAAGTAGATTTCCCTGTCAGAAATGAACTTGATATGGCTGGGTTTGAATCAACAAGGCCATCGCTCTATTGTTTAATCAATGAGTTATCGGGTAACACAGCAATCGAATACCGGCAGAATAAAGACCATCATTTATCTCTTTGGTGGAATGTTTTCCGACTCTGACAGGCAGACCAGGTTGAGTTGCAGGAATTTTCATCATGGGAACTGGTGTCTGGAAGCTGAAGCTGCCCAGCTAGAGGACATCAGACTCTCAAATTGTCATTAACACCATTGGGCTATTGTATTCCCTCGGATCAGACACTCTCCATCCAGGTTAGGAACGTAGCCAAAATATGCACTACCACAGCATACGCAAGATATCTGAGGTTACTAACTTGATATCACCCTCAGTGCAAGTGCTCAGACTGGCCAGATTTGAACTTCCGGTACCTATTCAGACATATCCAGTGGTAGGCAGCCTGCCACTGTTGGGCACTGGAACTGGGGGGTGAAATTCTATCAACCCAATGCTACAGAATTCTTTGGCTACAGAGACGGCTCGGGCCTTTAATCATGACAAGATGGGAAGTGGTTAATGAGTGACCAATCATCCATAATAACATTACTGTTCAGACTAATTTAATCCCACAGTGCCTCCAGCATAATTCGCTCCACGTAGTAATTGTGCATGAACATTTCATCACTGGTAATGGATATTTATATCCTTTTTTTGGCAACACTCACTCGGGGAAAGCTGCTCTCGAATGGATAGCTGACATAAACTCATACTGACTTCGTTCCAAGACCTAATCACTGTTGGCGCTGACAAGATATCTGTCACGGACCAATGGTGGCAGATTGAATTTTCGGTCTGAACTCAGTAAATCTGCGCCCGAGTTAGAGCAGATCTTGAAAGATATGTTATAGCTTTCAGAGCTTTGGAGTTTGAATGTAACCAGGTAGTGACCCTTTTTGACCCCTTCCACCTCACTTTTAGGGCAACAACTTGGAAAAGTGGAAGCCTCTTGGTGATACTGTGAACAGTGCTGAGCTATGGTCAGCTGCATGATATTTGGAACCCTAGCACAACCGGGCAACTGTAGCCGTTAAACAAACAACACATCCTTCACTCACCTTGGCCTTATCCGTGGGCTCGCTCTCCTGGCCATTAAGAACATTCATACATTCTTTAGACACCACACATAAAAACTCCGCGTGATCCTCCGAACCATAATTATATGAAGAACCTATGTTTATTAACTGGAAGAGAAAACAGAGAGTGAGAGGAAAACAACATACACACGAAGACACTGATTACAAGATTACTTTTGAGATGGCCCGAGGGTATTGGGTTAAGCAGATTGACTTTTGAGATGGTCCCTCACATCTCATCACCACACATGATATTTCAGCTTGATCATGTTGGTTGCTACTCTACTGGTATCTTTGGAAATATTCAAGCTGACAGTTTGTTGTATTAGATTATCATATACTGGTAATCTGTGGTTGAAATGAAGATAGTCAACAGACGGCCACATCCAGTTACAAGACGGCCACATCCAGTTACAAGACGCAGTAAAAGTCTTCCTGTAACCTGAGATACCACGAACAGTGCGCACTTTAGCTTTTGTTTTGATGGTTGTTATTCATATCAGCGAGAGAGAAGAAGTCGGAAGAACTCGGTAAATACAGGTATCGGCTGGTAAATATTATCACCTCCTCAACCGGGCAGAGAGGTCAAGGGGGGATGTTTGCTTGTTTTGTACGAGGTAAGTACGTAGCAGGATGTGGCAACAAGGAACCAAAAAAAGAACTGACGACTGACATCCAATCAATAAAACATTATCTAAAAGCCATTTAGACGATCGATTATACAATCAATAAAAGTCATATTAGCACTTGAATTTCAAAGGATAGAACGTTTGAGTGGAATTATTGAGGCTGTTAGGAATTATATGGTGCTGTAACTCATGGGTTGTGAAATATGTAAAAACGGGCATTTGCTGTGGAAAAAACTTGCTTCGGATGAAAAGATTTGAAGGTTTATTTCGTCATAGACAGGTAAAGGACAAAATTCAAATGACTTCTCAGTCATTGCACAACATAAACAGAGCTAATGCCAAATTATACACCGTTTTTATTTCTGGCATTCTGCATGACTAAAATGTTTGTCTATATGCTAATTATGGATGACAGCTAAAAGATAGTTCTCAGCTGAAACACAAACTAGAGAGGAGAGGAGCAATGAACAGTTCTCAGCTTCGGAGATGGTGAACTACATGTACAGTCCCTTTAACAAGCACAGCTTGGGAGATGGTGGACTATATTCCCTTAACAAGCACATCAAATGCAAGCTTGTTGCATCATCGGGGTAAAGACCTTTTAAATGAAAGTTATAACATAATCATTATCCGAGCGGCTAGCACCTGTTTTCTCCTACCTGTACCATAACCCAGAGTAACCCGAGTATCAAGTGCAAGATAAGGCATGACAACAAACCCATCCATTGCGAAGAACATGAGTAGCACATGTGTTGAGTGGGAAGCAAAACCCCTGGAAACCAGTACAATCGAGAAAGGTGAAGGAATCGACCAACGCATAGCAGAGGATGGAAATATGCAATCGAAACAACCCAGGAGAGGTTATTATCATTGTTTAAACCTATTTCATGACATGAAGCCTTCAAAGTGAACGTTGGAAAGGTCATCCGACGTTAACTCATTTAGTTCCACTCTGTTATGTCTGTGATTGATCCGCCGTATCCCACTCTATACTTGTTGATTGTTCTCAAAACGTAGGAGGGAATGTTGGTACTGTAGGGCATGAAAATCTGGCGCTGGTGCAAAAGCTGCTCCAGGGAGGTGAGATGTTTGGAACAGTTTATAGTTTTTGAGCCAGAGCGGTAGCTGACAGGAGCAACACTTTTGCAATTCAGCTCCAGAGCAGTCAGAAATAAGTCCAGAAACATGACTGTTGACAGTCCAGAGCTGCTTTTGGCCCCTGCACCCTCTCTTTTTTAATCTGTTTACTGAAGTGTGATAAACGCCATTACAAACCTGTTCGAATTTCCACCCATCGGACATGGTTGACACCATCTGTGTAAGCTCCTCTTCTGAACATTGTAACACCCTGTAGACGTTCTTTAAATGCGACTGAAAGAGTAAATGTGAGTTAGCGAGCAATCAAGGGAGTGACCACAGCAAGCCTTGTGAAAGAGAAAAGACAGTTGCCTATAGAAGTCGTCTATACATAGCCTATTTACCTATATTAGTCTATAGTCTACAGTAGTCTATATTAAGCCTAGTTCACACTGCAGGCACGGTGCGACGCAGCGCAATTAGAACAAAGGATTACAGCCTTCTTACCGCACCACAAGTGTGAACAGCTATAGGCTTAAACAGTAGAAACAATCAGGCGTGAATCGCACCGCACCTGCAGCGTGAACAAGGCTTTACCGGTACATTTCTCATTTCTATGGGTGACCTCGGTTGGTTGACAAGTTCGCCTCTGTTACCTTATCATTACGACTATCGCCTTGGTTCTGTATTGCAATACCAAGGAAGGATATTGTACACCACATCCCCCTCGGCGCCACGAGAAAGAACATGCCACCAGGATATGAATACCGCACAAGGGGAGACTGATAGGTAGGGTGTAACGTCATTGATTTCTCACATATCATGCCCCTGAAGGATGATGGATGAGAAATCAGATGCGAATCGAGCCAATTATTGCATCGAAAGGGCTGCAGGGGGACAAGCCAATGTTTGAGAAAGGTCATCATCTCACTCATTTTGTCGCCAGAATTGAACGACTGGGCACTTCAGACGTTGGATCAGATGGCCTGTGTGCCTTCTCCATGTTGACCAAGCATCCAAGTGCGACACTGAAAGATCATTGGGGCTTTCCTTCAGCTTCACTGATGCTGCTTGATGCATCTTGAACGCACACAGGAAATACAATCAACCCAACACTCCCCGCCAACAAATTGGCCAACTTCAAAATCATTTAGCTCATTCGCACGCTAGAATAGAAAGATCTGATAACCAGGCACAGCATTAGCACATAATCACTTCATCGATTCATTTTTAGCTTCATTCTCAAAATTGTTTCGGTCATTATTGAATTTTCGTTGCCAAGGTTACTGTAAAGCAATCACATTTGGAAATCAATATGTGAGCATGTTTACCTGTTCACCCCTGGGTCAGGCCATTGTCAGAAACCGTAAAGCTTTCTCCAAAGGATAAAACAGGCCTATTTAGCAACTCAAAGTATGAGC
>NMRB01000005.1:399440-410229 GCA_002633025.1 Notospermus geniculatus | reverse complement strand
AGGCCGAGTGCAGTCGCAATTTCTGTCGTAATTTGCCGTGATGTTCCATTGAATGCAGGATGGAGCGAACTAGGCTAAGTGAAACTAGGCTGAGGACAGGAGGTAACCAAAGTTTCCAGGCCATCTGCCGAGCTGTTCTGATCAAGACAACAGGAGACAATTGGTGTCATTTTGTAGGTATATCATTCTTCATTTTTTGCCAACAAACCTAAGTTACAATTTATCTCCACTCCCTGGTAAAAAGGGAAGAGGGCCTAAACGGGAATAACTCTTGAACCTTTGGATATATCGGCAAACGGTTCAGTGGAAATATAGAGGAGACATTGACGATGGTTCACTGCAAATTTGGTCAACTTCCTCGAAGGGGGCGCGTGCCTAACTTAACCACTGGAGAGATTTTGTAACGTTACAAAATCTCACCACTGGAGAGATTTTGTAACGTTACAAAATCTCACCACTCACTGGAGAGATTTTGTAACGTTACAAAATCTCTCCAATGAGTGGTGACCGGCCTAGCAATTTCGGCTAGTTCTCTCACCTTAGCTAAGATGGCGCTCGCATCGTCCGTCCCAGGCGGGCTTGAGGATCTATCATCATTGAGATGTAAGTTATTTGAAGTTCCGCCAAATATTTAAGGAGCCAGGTGCAATTTATGTGAAATTTCGCAAGGGTCTCTAAGGGGTACTTCTAGGCGGCCGGTGGCGGCCGTTTTGAGTCCTAAAGGGTAAATCTCTCCAGTGGTGAGATTTTGTAACGTTTTTGCCGTTTAGGCCCTCTTCCCTTTTTACCAGGGAGTGGAGATAAATTGTAACTTAGGTTTGTTACAAAAAATCTCCTGGCGATAAAGTGAGCACGATATCCCTGGACATTTTATAACTGTAGTAGACCCCTGTGGGTTAATGTTTTTCCAATTATGGGCCGGACACGGCGGATTCCTGGTGCCTACATTACCAAACGCAGTGTACAAAAGGCTACAAAAGACTGCTTTCGGAGTTAACTGTAACTTTCAATACGCCCCAATCATGCCTATCCCATGAATAAAGCGGTTTTTCCACGGTACACTAAATATTATTGCACAATATGGGGCCAAAAATGGGCAATATTATTGCCAATCTTTCTTCCATCCATCATGTCCATTATGCCAGAAGCACATGACACCCATTTTGGGCCCATATTGTGCAATAATATTGTACGTGGAAGGAGCGCTGAAGTGACCGTATTTGGTATTACGTAACTCCCGTCTGGCGGACGTGTCGCTGGTCATATCCAGCCGTGGAGTCGTGAGGGACGGTGCTGTGTAGCTCGTTCCGAGATAAAGAACTCTGACTGGATATTTTCGGGAAGAACGGACACAGAATGAGTGTGTAAGTAGCCTGATATTCCGATATATCGAATTATTCTCTACAGGATGAAAACTTTTGGGTACGGTAGATGAAGTAATTTGTGAAGGGTGAAGCTCGGGACACGAGCACAAGTAAAGTGGCGTGCGTGTGGGGCGAGTGCCGCAGGTAGGCATAATGACAGGGCCGTCGCTAGCTTTTTTGATGGAGGAGGGCATTTGGTCTCTCTGGAGGGGCAAAACTGCACTTTTTGCTATCTTCGACCAAAATTTGCATGAAAAACACTATTTCGGCGACGTCTGGGGGTGGGGTGGGGTCGAGGCAGGGGCGACATTTGGTGTCGTCCTATGCTAGGCTACAGGCTCAGCGCGCGCCGAATGAACTCCTCAAGTAGTGAAGGCCAACATTTTGTAGATGTCTGACCACACGAGGGTAAAAATGCTTGAACTTTACAAGAAAACAAACAAAAAAATAAAACGTGATTCAAATGTTGGTTCGCTATTCTTTAGCACTGATTTATGGGGGGGGGGGGTCAGTGAANNNNGGGGGGTCAGTGAATTATGTCACAACTAAAAATCCGCGAAATAGCCCAAATGCTTTTCGGGAGACCCCAAGTTTACTTTGAGTCATTTTGGAGGCCATAGAAAGTCTCTCCCCTGTGCACAATGACCGACTCGTCTCCCCGGCACACTTTGAACGAATCTTGGAATATAACAGGCTAAACCTAAAATTTGGGGTTTACAGTGCACGTTCTCGGCGAATTCCAGCATCGTATAGGTACACCAGTCTTCAATTTTATGCTATAACTGTTTTAGGTCTGCTGTACGTGCACAGTAGGGCGTTTTATCCAGGCACGCTCCACTGATGGGCGTGCCGGCGTTCTATAAATAGATTCAATCACCACGGGGTGGACCAATCGGGTGGAGAAGTCGCAGAGGCAATGCCTGTCCTTGTAATAGCGGAGTGGCTGACCATAAAGCTTGCCGCACGGGTGTGTTTCAAAATTGGTCACCCAAGAAAATGGGGCAAAATTTAACTCTGAAATGATCACAAAGATTAGTGCCATTGATTTTTTCAAAAATCAAATGTAGTATTTGATAACATACAGAGTGTCCCAGAAAAAAACGCAACAGTTACAAAAATCGTGTTTTGGGGAAACCGAATACCAACCATAAAATTTATTTTTATATAATGCACTAGAGCATAAACTATCAGTTCATACCAATAGACTCTACCAATAGCACCTGACGGGTATAGCTACACTTCTTGAAATACCCCCTATCTGCTGAGCAAAAAGTCAGTCGAGACCATTTGCTCAGCAGATAGCTCGCGTGTGCGCGTATTTTTGGTGACTTTTTGCCTCGCGAGGTAGAAAACTCACCGAAAAATACGCGCACACGCGAGCTATCTGCGCTGAGCAAACGGTCTCGAATGACTTTTTGCTCAGTAGATAGCTACAGTGTGCGGCAGGCTTAATAAAAAATATGGGAATCGAATGAGTTGGGTTTTGTTTTGCTTGGTTTGGTTTCATCAGGGTCTTTGGGGGGGGGGTCCACCCTAACCAATGGATGCACCCCGACGCCCCCTTATATTTCAAACACAAACTGAATTTCTCGAGCATTTTCAGAAACAATGCGGCTGAGTTTTCTGTTTTTCCATTTCAGCGATTTGCGGTGCGACGGGCGCGTCAGAGCGGCGAGATGATACAACCATCGGAAATTCGAAACGCATGTTTTCCAAAATACAGTTTCATGCCTGTCTGACTCTGTGACTGTGACTGTGATTGGCATGATCTTGAAATATCAAGGCCTAGCTGCTTCGCCGTTCGAACTACGCTCTCCGATAGGAACACTTGTCAGAGCAAGATGAAGACGAGATGAAACGTCGGACATGACCCAACAAATGCTATACAGACGGTTTGACACTGTGGTCAGATCCGTCCGATTTCTTAATTACACAGCAGAAAGGGCCTAGAACTAAACTGATCTTTGCAACGCCTGCAGGGATTGACTCTTTGCATTACCCTGAACCCTCCCAGCAAAACCTGAAACACAACTTTTGGTCTTGAGCAACGAACATGAGCACCGGTAAGTAATGGGGCCAATTAAAGGGACCTTACAAGCAGCCTCCTCACATTTTGATGTAAAACCCATCGGTTGGCATGAGAAACTAACTCTGACGTGTATTGGTAGTAAAATACATACACTAAAAATCAACGTTTGAGCCAAATCCGTTGGTTGTCAGTTGTAGCGCCACCTGTAATGAAGTGACCGCACTGATGTGAGCCTCGTATAGCTAGGGTCACTTTAAGGTGAATGATGGTGTTCGAAATATGAGTTTTCAAAAAGCTTGTTCTCTATAGGCGCCCTGTTGACTGATAAAAAAGCATCCTGATAACATCAGTGGTTCTTAGTGCTTGCTCCCTTCATCACCCCACAAACGTTTGTGTGCGGTGACGAAGGGAGCGCGCACTAAAAGAACCACTCAGAGTTCTCGGGAGATAAAGCGCAAGGTGGAAGCCGTATTGAAGGAAACCCACTTGGAGCGCAAACTTTCCCGTGGCGAAGCGCCTGCGTACACTTGCCTAAATCCAAAGCTGGAGTCGTCCTTCGGCTTCATTCTGCAGTTCATACATTTTAGGGCCCATTTCTCAAATAATATTGACGGTTTTACAAAGGGTGTCTTATGTTTTTCAGCCAAGGGAGCGAAGTCAGGGCGAAACGTCTGACTGCATTCGGAGCCGTTAGCGAATGCAGAGTGCCGTCTGCGATGTGAGGACGTGGATTGCACATGTCATAGGAATCAATATGGCTGTTACGAGGTGAACACGTGGATGACATTCGATTGTGCGATTAACTTTTGTGAGGAACATTTTCGTTTGTGTGTTTAACTTTTGTGAGGAACATTTTCGTTTGTGTGTTAAGCTGCATTTAGCTGACACGCGGAATGCGGATAGCGGAACGCGGATAGCGGAACGCGGAAGCAGAAAATGCAATGCATTTCGCATACAACATATCGCTTCCGCCGGGGATTCCGCGTCTCATTCCGGATGTCTGATAAAGGCAGCTTAACTTTTCGTCGGAATCATCCATCGGACTGTGGCGAGGCGAGGTGAGGTGAAGAATTATGGATTAATTCTATTTTGGATTATCTGTCGTACATCATCATCTGAACATCGGAAAAGTCCTCACCGAAGACGTGGAACAAGGTACAGGAATACCGATTGTGGGCCATTGCACAGTAAAGCGGAGTTGGAACACCACTTTTGCACTGGTCTAACATGGGGTGAGCGTGGTGTTCCTGGGTAATTTTTTAGCTTGGGTCAGATTTTTACACGATCCCCCGCCTTTTTTATCATTTTAACACCTGTGCCTAACTGAATGAAACATCCAATGAAAATTAGGGCACAAAGCATTAACAGCCAATCGAACAAAAAACATGGAACAGCCAATGAAAAACTGGAACACAAAAGAATCAAAAACCTCCCCAAGTTTCACATACCTGTTGCCATTGTTTCATTCAGTCTATGCCGTTTATTTCAGCTTTTGTTGGCCTTGTGGGTGTGTAATCGACCCACGTGACTTTTAGTTAGCCAAGCGGATGGCGCGTAAAATGGAAAGCAGTTTTGAGCCAAGCGGATGGCACTTTAGAAATTTCATCGCAAGCGAATCTGCACCTAATTAGACACGTTTAGAAGCAGGTTCGGCTTGTACGTTTTCGTATGAATGTCTTTAATTTTCAGCGCAGCTGCGGTCGACTGGGACCGCGAAGCTGCCTCCAGTATAAAAGTCAGTGGGTCCACCCACTGTTCAGCCAAAGGTGATCTCGGGTGTATACATGTCCACTCTCGTCTTAACTGCTTAAACGAACGCGGACTTCGTACCCCAGGTTCTCATGTATACACATATTGGGCCCTCCCCCATGTAAATAATCAGTATTCTCCATTTCAGAGGGTCTAGCCGTCCTTTTAACAAATAATGCACATTTTGTATGAATGTTTTGCACGCAAGGACGGCTGAGGGGGTGGTGGTGGTTTGGTTATTCCTGTCTAATCACAAATTCATTTCAGGAACATGCTCACAAGAAGTCTTGTAGCATATTAGTCAAATGCATAGGGGAAAGGGTGCACATTTCAACTGCATGTGTCGTGACCCTTGTTTCTTTTACGAACTCTTTAAGGGGACTTTATTTTGATGAGCACACTTCTACTGATTTTGGGAGGTCGTTATTGAAATAAGGGGAAAGGTCATGATTGAAAAAGGCGCCATCTTTAGTTACTTTCTGTAACGACCGATAGGTGGCGCTCCCCTTAAAGTGTACAGAACCAAACGAATATTGCCATTTTGAACAAGGCGGCGATCCATTGGGTTACACCATGCAGTTTGTTTTTGAATCAGTTCAAAAAGACAATAGAAAACAGCGCTTTTTGAACGGGTTCAAATCATAATAGGCCAATCTGCACATAACGTTTTTTGGGTGGAGGGAAACATACAATAGGTCTTCGCCGGAGAAATTTCAGATGTGCTATTGGTGGACCTGGGGAGGTGCCATCATAGCGGTCGGAATTCCTTCTGAAGACCAAACATTCAGTAACTAACACCGCGCTCTGGCAGCGGCCCTTCTATCAGTTTCTGCTTGCAGTACAATGGTGAACCAACACGAAGGATGCCATGTGACGGGATATGAGGGGGAATTTTCGAATTAGATTTTTCGATTTTTCGATCAGGATGTTATGGATTTTTCGATTGATGTCCTGTATGGCAGCCGACCACTGAGTTTTGCGCATGTTAAATCGCGACGCGACGCGCCCCCTGTAGGCCGAGCACTGTATTATATGTAGGCCCTACCCTTGTATCAGTCGAGCTTTGACGGATTCTAAACCTTTACCATTTATCTTTCCAGGAACCAGTTGTGCCTTCCAGAAGACGCCAGATGTCGCTTCGACGGTGCGAGAGATGTCCACCTTTTCCATTTCGATCTGACGTCATTTTCGAACGGACCACCGGGACATTTGCGCATGTTGGAATCGCGACGCGCCCCCTGTAGGCCCAGCACTGTATTATATGTAGGCCCTACCCTTGTATCAGTCGAGCTTTTACGGATTCTAAACCTTTACCATTTATCTTTCCAGGAAAACACCTGCCAGTGATTCCATATGCCTTCCAGAAGACGCCAGGACCCATATTCATAAACCTACTTAAGTCTAAGTGTGGTAGGCATACTTCATCCTTTGTTCAATACAAAAGATAAGTGTCACACTTTCACTTAGTTGGTTTATGAATACGGACCCAGATCTCGCTTTGACGATGGAAGAGATGTTCAAGTTTTCAATCACGATGTGACGTCATGTTATGGAAGATTTAGCCATTAACCGAGCACCGGAACACTTGCTCGAGGAAACGGGACATGCCACCTGTCGGCCTAGTAGTGTACTGTAGCTGTTCTAAAATTTGTGGAACTTCGATGAATTCTAAGAATTTACCCCTTATCATTTCAGGGAACTTCACGCTTTGACAGGGGACATCATGTTGGAGGTACCACGTGGGCAGAGAATGGGACTGCACCGGGGATATCATGCTGCCTGGTGGAACCTGACACCAGAGGGCCTGCTTCAGAGGGACATCTTGCTGCCTGTTGGAACCTCACGCCAGAGGGCCCTTCTTCAGCGGGATATCGTTCTGCTTCTTGGAACCTCACGCCAGAGGTCCTGCTTGAGAGTAGAGGGACATCGTGCAGCCTGGTTGAACCTCACGTCAGAGGGCTTCCTTCAGAGGGACATCGTGCTGCCTGTTGGAACCTCACGCCAGAGGGCCCTTCTTCAGAGGGATATGGTTCTGCCGTTTGGAACCTCACGCCAGAGGTTCCGCTTCAGAGGGACATCGTCCTGCCTGGAGGAGTCCCTACTTAAGATTAGAATCCTGAAACTTTGATGGATTACAAAAATGTATTACACTTACCATTTATCATTCCAGTGAATGGCCTGCCGCAGATTCCAGTTTCGTCCTCCAGACGGCGCCAGGGCCCATATTCACAAAACCTCTTAAGTCTAAAGTGTGACACTTATCCTTTGTTCAACACAAAAGATAACTACTATCACACTTTGACTTAAATATGTTTTTGAATATGGACCAAGAGGCTGAAAACAGTGCGAAGAGGAGTTCATGTTTTTCTGGCGGAAGGTCGTGGTGCATTGGGAACCTTCTGGCGGATTGGCCGGTGGTGAAGAGAAACATTTTGGTGCCGACATCCTGAAGACGCTTTCAAAAGGATAAGCCTGCTCTTACTAAAGATGTAGGCCTAGGCATATAGGGCCCTATGCAACTACCGAAGATATCTTGAACTCGGGTTGAGCAACTTTTCCATTGTCACACCATGCTCTGGCAAATCTGAGCAATTGAAAAGCTGTGGCTCAACCTAAGTTCAAGATAATCGTCGTTTGGTGTATACGGCCCATAATGTGTGAACTCGCCTTAATATCTGTAATTGATACTTTCAGCTCCTACAACGACATCACGGTCCCAGCATGGAGGTATACCTCCATGGTCCCAGGAACGTTACGGCAGAACTACACAATCGTGGTGAACCTTACGGTGGAGTTTCACAGAGGAACACTAATCGTACTGTCTGGCGGACTAGTTTCACTTCAGAAGGACATTATGGTGCCTACAGAAGCATTACGGTTGTAGCAACACGCTTCACAAGGACAATCGAGGTGTCTGGAGGAACCTTACTGTTGGAGTTTCACGTCAGAGGGACAATCGTGGTGTGTGATGGGACGTTTCGGTGGAGCTTCTCACTTCAGAGGGACAATCACAGTGCCTGGAGGAACTTTACGGTCGGAGCTAACGCTTCACAGGGACAATGTGGTGTCTGGTGGAACCTCACAGTGCAGCTTCTCACTTGAGAGGGACAATCACGGTGCCTGGAGGAACTTTACGGTCGGAGCTAACGCTTCACAGGGACAATGTGGTGTCTGGTGGAACCTCAAGGTGCAGCTTCACGCTTCAGAGGACCAATCATGGGGTCATATAAATAAAGACTAGCAAATGTTAGAACCATGTGGCAGAGCGACATCCAGCTTCAGAAGGACATCAAGGAGGAGACGGATTCGTCTAGACTCGGGACCCAGTCGTTGTGTCGCTCCGGCCGCGCTTCACTACACAAACAAGTGTAGCGAGGCGGCCGGAGCGACACAACGACTGGGTCCCGAGTCTGGATTCGTCCAGCAGAGCTTTGTTTCGTTGTAGTTCGAATGATGATTCTAATACCATTTTGTTTTCCTTCTTCATGACTCTACCGGCGTCGTTGTGAGTTGACGACCCGGTTGACGATCCACGCAGCGTCCGCAGACGTCTCCCACGAAGTAAGAAACAGCCCGGTAGAGCTTCGATGCCGATGAACTCTAGATACCTTGGCGATTTCTTAGACGGGACCAAAAACCATTTACATGTTACTAGTATCCAGGAGGTGCGTTCAGAGAGACGTCGTGGTGCCTTGAACCTTACGGATGGAGCTTCACACTTCAACTGGGACATCATGGTAAGTCATACTTCAGACCGACATCTTGTGGTGTCTGTTAGAACCATGTGGCAGAGCGTCATCCAGCTTCAGAAGGATATCAAGGAGGAGGAGACGGATTTGTCCAGCAGAGCTTTGCTCTTTGGAGTTCGACTGATGATTCTAAGACCATTTTGTTTTCCCTTTTTAGGACTCTACCGTCGTCGTTGTGAGTTGACGATCCACGCAGCGTCACCAGACGTCCTCCACGAAGTAGAAACAACCCGGTAGAGCTTCGATGATGAACGTCTGGATGCCTTGGAGATTTCTTAGACGGGACCAAGTTTAAAACCCGATTTATCCAGAAGGAGGTGCGTTCACGTTTCAGAAATCTCGATCTACAAATTAGGCGTCAACATGGGCGACATTGAACCTTTAGGGTCAATACGAATGTTCCACCTCTCGCACTTGCCATTATAGATAGAGGTGGGGACCCTAATTGGCCTCAGTTTCTTCGGATGGATGGCCAGTCGTCTGGCGTCCACACCGCGTAACCTCTTTCAGTGTGGTCCGTGTACCAGTGAGACGTTACAATAGATTGACAGAACCAGGGTCTTCTCAACCGCTACCTCCTCGCATTGGAGGGGTACGGCCATAAATGACCAGAGATTCTCAGATGGGATAAACTTGGCAAAGTTTATTCGACAGCAGATAACACGAATGAGGTGAAGACCATGGCTGGTATTCATAAAAGTTAGCAAATGCTTTTCCTTAAGATTTGCACAGTGAGGTCCAATGTAAATGTAGGCGTACTACAAAACCTGAAGTAAAAGCATTTGCTAGCTTTTATGAATATCAGCCCATAGGGCGATGTCGCCGCCATAGAGATATGGTCAATGGTTCATGGTCGATGTCTGTTTTGTTTTCCAGCTCCCACCCGGCATTGTTTGGAATGCTTGCCCGAACCCTGAAGGATGCGTCTCACTTTAGAGGATGGAGTTCATGATAGTCTGGACCAACGTTGTTGCTGAGGAGGAAATGGATGGAGATTTATAAGATCTCTATGATCCATGGACAAAACATTGTAAACATTGGCTAATTTCGTTTAGGGGCGGTTCAACATTTTCACAAGTCTACAAACCGTAGACTAGGGGGGAGGGGGTTAACACCTGCTGTAGACTTTTTATGTATTATGAAAATGTTGATCCAGAGGTCAATGCAACAGTCATGCCGATATTCGTCGTCATCCAGCCGTTAACAACTTTCCCATTTCTGAGATCCAAAGAAAAACGCACAAAAGTTGACACACAAAATGATAATTTAAAGGAAGTCAACTTCCAGAATTTTGCAAATTTTCGACCCCCAATCGGGGTCTTTGTCAAGCTGGCACTTACATGTACCAGTAGAGCTACCAAAAGTGTAATGTGACATATCCCATTTCTGAAGTCATTCAAAAGAAAACAGTTGGTCCAATCAAATTGATTTTTTTGTATGTATGTTGGGCGTGACAAAAGCAAGGTTCCTTTCGAAAATGGCCGCGTTCCGATTTACAATATGGCTGCCAGAGCCGCAATCTTGAAATCAGATTCCCTTGATTTCAGGAAACATCGTTCCTTTCATCAGTTTGATTAAATAAATTCCATCTACATGTACATGTACCTGTACCCATGCAGAGAATATGCATTTCTGAGAATATGCATTTTCGAGAATATGCATTTTTCAAGAAGTGAATCGCCTGAAATTGATTCTAGTGTGCCAACTGAAGTTGATTCTTCTGCGCCAACTGAAGTTGATTCTTCTGCGCCAACTGATTAAAATTGATTCTTGTGCGCCAACTGAAATTGATTCTTCTGCGCCAACTGAAATTGATTCTTCTGCGCCAACTGAAGTTGATTCTTCTGTGCCAACTGAAATTGATTCTTGTGCGCCAACTGAAATTGATTCTTGTGCGC
>NMRB01000005.1:350375-373299 GCA_002633025.1 Notospermus geniculatus | reverse complement strand
GCAGGCTGATATTGTTGGGAAACCCCTGTCCTGAGGAGCGGATTGACCGCTATTTCCATTTATTTCTGTGGTGTTTTCGCAACAAATCTCTTCATTGGCAGGAAAACATTTCAGAGCCGCGGCCTTCTGTGACGGCTTACTGAATTCTAAAGACTCTTTGTGACAGATTGGGAATTTTACCCATCGTTTTCATGCAGCGAGTTTTCCTTCAAGGAGCATTTTATGCGCAAAATCGGGCGTAAAATTCAGTTAATGCATTGGGAGCAGCGCCGCCTGTCGTCGATTTGGCGCAAATGAGACAAATTTCTTGATATGCAGTCTATCTGCCTAACGGCCATCTAGCCTGGTTTGAATCCATCACATTTCCACCTTCTGAGGAGGTCAGAGCCTCAGCCAATCATCGGTGTGCGATGGCAAATCGACGTGCCAATCAAAATCCGTGTTACAAATGCGTGCGCGAGGAGAAGAGGTGCCGAACGGCGAGTTGCTTCACGAGTTGTGATTGGCTCGGAGGCGGGGTCAAGTAGGGGTCAGATTCATTTATAATTTACGCAAAAGAAGACATGATTTGGACAAGGCAGTCGATGGCCTTGTTTGGACAAGATGGTTATTTCAGACCTGGTACTATGGTTTAAAAATATTATTTCAGTGAGTGCAATTTAATATGATGAAATGGTCCATGGACCATGTGCTCACTCGTTTGGACATACAGTGTAATGACAGAGAGAGGTACATGTCAGTTATGAGCAATCTGGGTCAAGTCATTCCCAAGTTGCAGGACTATGATTGTTGGGTTATGCCGCCTGGCGGCCATATTGGATCGATCGGGCCAAAATTTCACATGCACATAAAGGTCATCCTGAGGGAGCCACATAGCACATTTGAGCGCTCTGGGTCAAGTCATTCCTGAGTTATAGCACATTTGATGATTTTCAGGTTACGCCACCTGGCGGCCATATTGGAAGTTTAATCAGGCCGAAATTTGACGTGCTTGTAAAGGTCACCTAGAGGGAGGTAAATATTGTCGGACTGGGTGAATGCTTCAATGTTTGTGTTATTTGGTAGGGGTCTTGTTGTGGGCATCAGCCCGTGACAAGGGCCTTAATTCTGTGAAATAAGCAATACCTCTGGTATTGTTAAATCAATGATGCATAATATAATCACATGCTAGTCACAGGACCTGAGGAGGGGCACTTTAGACCAGACCAGAGGCAGTTGAATACCAGGCAGCACCGAAGCAACATCACCATATGAGCAGACCAGAAGCAGAGCAACACAGCCTAACTGAGATATCCGTATTTAGACCGAACGTCACAGAGATTCTACCCCAAGCAAAGGAGCAGACAGACTAAGGAGCAAAACGGTAAACCCCACCGTCCGACATTGGTGTCAGAAGTGGGATTTTGCTTCTGTATTAAGTGAGATTTTGCTTGGAAGCCTTTCGTTGACGACTAGCCGTTGGGCCCCAAAAGCCACACCAAGGAGCAAAACCGGTAATCCCCACAGTCCGACATTGGTGTCAGAAGTGGGATTTTGCTTCTTTAAAAGTGGTGTGAATTTTGCATTTTGTGGGACTTTTAGTTACTTTGAGAAATTTTGGTCGTTTATTGGGGAATAGAGTTTGCCCCATTAGTTAAAAGTTGAGTTCAGTCCAATTGAGTGGAGTGTTAAATTTTGCTCAGTAAATTAAGTAGTGTGTGTGTTGCTCAATTAAGGTTTTCAATTTAAGTGTGGTTGCCCATTTTCCATTGGGTTTTCCGCCATCTTGGGTGTGGTCCAATTCAGATACGGCACATTGTTTAGAATAAGAAGGGAATAGACGCCTTGCTAAAATCCCCGGATTGGCGGTTCCGGGTATACGCAGTGCAGAAATGTGCCGTCGATGCATGCCACTGAGCATTTGATGCCAACAAAATCGCCGAATTCTCGGTTACTGAGCACCTTTGGGTGATCTTGAAACTCCTTCCATTCAAGTTGCCAACAAATAAAAGCATTTGTGGCTTCAATTTTGACAAAATCGGCCAGTTTGGTGAGATATCAACATTTTCAATCTCATTTGCTGAGGTCAAGGTCATCTGACGATATCAACGATAAGTCGCACACCAGAAAACGGCACAGCCTCGTCTACAGAATATTTTAACATGTTCAAAGACGAATATGATCAACCTTTGTCTGATGATTCTCTGTGGCACAATCGGGACGTGCTTGGCCATTGAGCGAGAGCGCCGGGTTCGATTCTCGGCTGCTCCATTTTTTTTTCTCATCAACTTTTGGCCGTAATGCTTTTTCTCATTGTTTTTCCATTTTTTAAAGTGATGCCACCACACGGGAAATGTCCTTTTTCTTTCTCCGTTGCTAATTCAGCCAGATCCTGCTCTCCACTTACTTGCCTTCTCAATCTCATCACCAGCGACCTGGTTCAACCCCTCAGGGCAAACATGACAAAGGGCGTTCCGTTAGGGCTCTTTAAAACTCCTCGTCTCATTGCATTTGTTTCTTCTAGGTTTAAATAATCCAACATAGCGAAGACAATAATCCAGCGATGGGAAGACATGATGTATGCGTCTTTCCGCATTGCCGAAACAGGAGGAGGGCCCCCGAAAGGTACACTTTCACAGCAAGATATGTTGATGATGAATCATCAACACGCGTACATAACACGTGAAGAAAAACAAAACGGCCGTGTGTTTCCACACAGCTCACAAGTGAAAGCAACAAGAGTTTGCAGTAACTGTGATGTGTTGCAATAAATTTCAAAATAGTGCGCACCTTAATCAGCTACTGTCGCAGTAGAATGAGTCGCTTCAGTCCGTCAGTCAGTGGTACGTGGGTTCTGTAGTTATGACAGCAGAACTGGGTGAATTAGCAACGGGGAAGGAAAGAGAACATTTCCGGTGTGGTGGCATCACTGTAATAAAATGGAAAAACAATGGGAAAAAAAACATTACCGCAAAAAGTTAATGAGAAAAAAATGAAGCCGCCGAGAATCGAACCCTGCGCTCTCGCATAGCGGCCAAGCGCGTCCCGATTGTGCCACAGAGAATCATCGGGGACAAGGTTGATCATATTCATCTTTGAACATGTTGAAATATTCTGTAGACGAGGCTGTGCCGTTTTCTGGTCTGCGACTTATCGTTGGTATCGTCAGATGACCTTGACCTCAGCAAATGAGATTGAAAATGTTGATATCTCACCAAACTGGCCGATTTTGTCAAAATTGAAGCCACAAATGCTTTTATTTGTTGGCAACTTGAATGGAAGGAGTTTCAAGATCACCCAAAGGTGCTCAGTAACCGAGAATTCGGCGATTTTGTTGGCATCAAATGCTCAGTGGCATGCATCGACGGCACATTTCTGCACTGCGTATACCCGGAAGCGCCAATCCGGGGATTTTAGCAAGGCGTCTATAGTTTTCCGTGTTTATTTGAGTACGCAATGCAAGTTATTTATTGTTTAATTGGTTTCTGGCTGAGGTTTCCGTTTTGATAACCAACGTCATCAGTACTTCGGACGCATAGTTCACGTCTCAGGTTTATCGCCGAGTGATTTTCGGGCCATTACTTCAGTTTCACTCGATATTATTAGTGTGGTAGTAGGAGTTGTTTATCATATACGGTGGTGTTATATTTGAGTCGAGTGATATATATACATGGTTTTTGGATTTCTGGCTGAATTTGAGTTTCAAATGTGATTGTCCGATTGGTGGCGCGAAACTTCATTTGGTGGCCACAGTTAAGTTACCATAAGTGATTGGCTTGCATTAATTTATTACGATATGTTATTCCCTGCCGGTTCTGAATTTCTCAGCAACCTTTAGTTTAGGGTGCTGTCTGGTTAATTTTTTATGGTACACCTAGGCTAATTCGGTTTAGTGTCCCCGGTACCGTTCTGATTTATCGTATACTTTGACCAAGCTTTTATTACCGGGTGATTTTACATAAATTAACAACAACTTCATAGTGATCAACAGCCAACTGCATAGTTATTAACTGTCAACTTTTACCCAACTATACCCTAACTGTCACAGTGACTTGTTTTATTTATTCATAGTAACTTACCATATTGTTGTTTGTCATTAAAATTGACCTGAAAATTTGATAAAACGTCAGTGACCACGACTTAAATCTCACCATTACTTTTTGCAATCTCGACGTTTGGTGGTCAATTAGTTAGTCAACTTCATTAACCGTACGATCAACCAATTAAGTCCTTCTGGTTTTTTCATTAAGTTAACAATTAAGTTCTTCTGTTATCTTCAAAAGTTACATTCAAGTAATTAATTATAGCTAATTTCATTTTCCTACATTGGTACTTGGTTTTAGTGGGTTTGACCATATTTGGATTCTTAGGCCCACTTAGTGTCGATTGAGTAACAGAGTATAGATTTTGGCACTTGTTTTATCACTCTGGTTGTTGTTGGATTGATAACCAACGTCGCCATACACTCGGATATATAAATTGTTCACGGCTTTGATCCGGTGTAGATGATTGCCAGGGAGTTTGATATTTGGCTATTTGTAGGCCTAGTTTGTTCGTTCGGACTAGTTAGTACTCTGGTGAGGAGCAATGCCACTAGGGGTCGTGACTAGTTTTGTGCTTTGGTGAGGAAGTAGGATGCCACCAACGCATTGTAGGATTATTGTTTTTTTTAAGTCAGATTATTGAACTTGGAGCAACACGCTATGCAGCATTGAAAATTAGTGGATGATAATCTGAAGGCGCCGCGAAACTTCGAACTAACGATAGGCTCATTGGCGAAATATTTGCGGAATCTGGTCTTCTAGTTTTGCAAAGTTGCTGAATTGACTTAGTATGTGGTGGACTTACTGTGCCTACAGTGGGAGGTACCATTTGTATATGTATTGCATCGGTATGGTGAAGTTCGTTTAGCAAATCTGTGCGAAATGAGTCGGTCTGTTCTTTGGTTTCTGGAACTTTGGCTGGCTGTTGATCGGTTTATAATTTTATCAGCTTTGGGTTCAATTGGAGGATCACACTAAGTTGTGCACGTTTTTATAGTGGTTTTTAGTTGTTACAGTTACTTTTAATAGTGTGGGGGAGAGTTGGTGTGGTAGTAGGTTCTTACCGGCTTCCTAGCGCGCTTGACCCCACTCTCACTGAATTATGTCTCACTAAATGTTCATTCACCGTTTAATGATTGGTTGATCCTCCAATTCCTGTTGGGTGTATTCATTCACCGTTTAATGATTGGTTGATCCTCCAATTCCTATTGGGTGTACCATGACAAGTTTTATCATTATCATCATAATCATTTAGACGCATCGTGGTCTGTCTGGACCTTTGCGGATTTAGTGAACCATTCGGATAATTGCGCATGCGTCGGAAGTTTATACATATAGATAATATAGAATTTCAAGTAATAGTTGTGTGCGATCCTAACATAGGCTTATGGTTAATTATTTGGTGCTAATTTAAATTGTTCAGTGTTTGTGTTGTTTCCGTGCTTTATGGTCTCACTATGTTTTATACTTGTGTTGTGTTAGTTTCTGTTGGTTGGACAGCTTTAATCTATTGAGTTCAGTGCTTTCGTCTTTGGTGTCCAGTTTAACAAATGAGGGTGCTGGTGTGGGTACATTTGAATCAATTCGGATAGGTTATTACCGGTCTGGTCGTTCGTCTGTCCCCTCGTCCATGCCTTCTAAGTTTTAGTTTGTTGTTCAGTTTGTTGTTCCATCAATTTTAGTGTGTTAGCTGTCCAGCTCTCACTAACTCTTATTTTTATTATATTTTATGTTCTGATTGGCTGGTCCAAGTAGAAGTTTTTATCGTAAGAGGTGCTGTATAGGTGTAGCCCGCATTAGTCGGAAGACGACCTTGTTTTATTAGTGGTCTTTTTATGGTTTGAGGGGCTTCCCCTAGATTGAATAGGTTTTTACCGGTTCGGCTATTGGATTCACCCCTCGGCCAATATCTTAGTGCCAAAGTAGGACAACCCTCCATTCAGCTTTTAACATGTGTTTATGGCTAGTCCTATGGTTCGATATTCCTTGTCAGCTTAGTCTATGGAGATGTGTCCCACTCTTTTCCACGAGGGGGAGGAATGTCGGACTGGGTGAATGCTTCAATGTTTGTGTTATCTGGTAGGGGTCTTGTTGTAGGCATCAGCCCGTGACAAGGGCCTTAATTCTGTGAAATAAGCAATACCTCTGGTATAGGCCTACTATAGACCGGACAATAGGGTCAGGCTATTGTTAAATCAATGATGCATAATATAATCACATGCTAGTCACAGGACCTGAGGAGGGGCACTTTAGACCAGACCAGAAGCAGTTGAACACCAGACAGCACCCAAGCAACATCTGTGAGCAGACGACTAAACTGAGCTACGTATACGAAATCGTGAAGAAGACTCCTCTTCAGCCGTGAGATCGTTGACGACCAGAAGACTGAGTTCTACAACCACACAAGTATTAAAGGAGCAAAACCGGTAATCCCCACAGTCCGACATTGGTGTCAGAAGTGGGATTTTGCTTCTTTAAAAGTGGTGTGAATTTTGTATTTTGTGGGACTTTTAGTTATTCTGAGAAATTTTGGTCGTTTAGTGGGGAATAGAGTTTGCCCCATTTAGTTAAAAGTTGAGTAAAAAGTTTAACCAACCGAATGGTGTGTTAAATTCTGCTCAGTAAGCAAGTAGTGTTTGTTGTTGCTCAATTAAGTAATTTTCAGTTTAGGTGTGGTTGCCCATTTTCCATTGGGCTTACCGCCATTTTGGGTGTGTCTCAATTCAGATACGGCACCTTTGTTTAGAAGGGAATATTCTTCTGTGTTCGAGTAGGCAATGCAAGTTATTCTAAGTTATTATTTATAGTTGGTTTCTCGCTGAGGTTTCCGTTTTGATAGCCAACGTCATCAGTACTTCGGACGTATAGTTCACGTCTCAGGTTTATCGCCGAGTGATTTTCGGGCCATCACTTTAGTTTCACTCGATATTATTAGTGTGGTAGTAGGAGTTGTTTATCATATACGGTGGTGTTATATTTGAGTCGAGTGATATATATACATGGTTTGGATTTCTGGCTGAATTTGAGTTTCAAATGTGATTGTCCGATTGGTGGCGCGAAACTTCATTTGGTGGCCACAGTTAAGTTACCATGAGTGATTGGCTTGCATTGATTTATTACGATATGTTATTCCCTGCCGTTTTTGAATTTCTAAGCAACCTTTAGTTTAGGGTGCTGTCTGGCTGATTATTTTTATGGTACACCTAGGCTAATTCGGTTTAGTGTCCCCGGTACCGTTCTGATTTATCGTATATTCTGACCAAGATTTTACTACCGGATCACTCATAAATTAACAACAACTGCATAGTGATCAACAGCCAACTGCATAGTTATTAACTGTCAACTTTTACCCAACTATACCCTAACTGTCACAGTGACTTGTTTTATTTATTCATAGTAACTTACCATATTGTTGTTTGTCATTGCAATTGACCTGAAATTTTGATACAACGACAGTGACCACGACTTAAATCTCAACATTACTTTTTTGGTGGTCAATTAGTTTATAGTCAACTTCATTAATCGTACGATCAACCAACCAAGTCCTTCTGGTATTTTCATTAAGTTAACAAGTAAGTTCTTCTGTTATCTTTCAAAAGTTACAATCAAGTACGGTAATTAATTATAGGTGTTTCCGTTGTTAAGGCCAGACTCGGATTCTTAGGTCCACTTGTCTCGATTGAGTAACAGAGTATAGACGGAGTATAGATTTTGGCACTTGTTTTGTCACTCTGGTTGTTGTTGGATTGATAACCAACGTCGCCATACACTCGGATATATAAATTGTTCACGGCTTTGATCCGGTGTAGATGATTGCCAGTGAGTTTGATATTTGGCTATTTGTAGGCCTAGTTTGTTCGTTCGGACTAGTTAGTACTCTGGTGAGGAGCCATGCCACTAGGGGTCGTGACTAGTTTTGTGCTTTGGTGAGGACGTAGGATGCCACCAACGCATTGTAGGATTATTGTTTTTTTAAGTCAGATTATTGAACTTGGAGCAACACGCTATGCAGCATTGAAGATTAGTGGATGATAATCTGAAGGCGCCGCGAAACTTCGAACTAACGATAGGCTCATTGGCGAAATATTTGCGGAATCTGGTCTTCTAGTTTTGCAAAGTTGCTGAATTGACTTAGCATGTGGTGGACTTACTGTGCCTACAGTGGGAGGTCCCATTTGTATTTGTATATGTATTGCATCGGTATGGTGAAGTTCGTTTAGCAAATCTGTGCGAAATGAGTCGGTCTGTTCTTTGGTTTCTGGAACTTTGGTTGGCTGTTGATCGGTTTATCATTTTATCAGCTTTGGGTTCAATTGGAGGATCACACTAAGTTGTGCACGTTTTTATAGTGGTTTTTAGTTGTTACAGTTACTTTTAATAGTGTGGGGGAGAGTTGGTGTGGTAGTAGGTTCTTACCGGCTTCCTAGCACGCTTGACCCCATACTAACTTTAGCGCTGCAATCGTAAACAATACGAAGGGGCGTTGTTGCAGAGTCCTTATTGACTTTACACAGAAAAAAAAATCAACTCGAGTGGAGACTCAGAGTCTCACTTTAGGGACAAAATGGTTCGAAATACTTTTTGACTCAAAATGAAACAGAAAATATTTCGGCGCGAGACAATGACATCTCGGCCTGAAATATTTTCTCTCAGATCGAGACTGTCAATAGTGAGTTTAAGAAACCATACGTTAACGCTAACGCTAACGTTATTGACATCATTTTGACGTCACATCGAATGAATCTGTTGTATTTCTTCGGGGAGTGACGTCACTTTGACGTAATTAGCGTTAGCGTTAGCGTTAACGTATGGTTTCTTAAACTCACTAGTATCTCAACCCGAAATATTTTCTCTCGGAACGAGGTGTCATTGTCTCGGGCCGAACCCAATATTTTCTGTTTCATTTTGAGTCAAAACGTATTTCGAACCATTTTGTCCCTAAAGTGAGACTTTGAGTCTCCACTCGAGTTGATTTTTTTCTGTGTGTACGATGCGGCAAATAATGTCCTTGAGTGACGTCATCGTGATGTACTTGTTCTATGAGGCCACGTTGTACCTGGTCTTTAATGATCTTGTCGTAAGTAGCACGTGATTCAGGGGTGAGTTCTTCAGCAAAAGTGTGATTCGTGGGTAGAGGCGGATGTTCCGGTTTCCACGGTAGCTTGGCCACGTACCTGCCATCCTCTATGCGTAGATGCGTTTCTGCATAAGAATCGTATGTCAGGTAGTTGGAGAGCCAGGTGGACTTTATTTACACTATTGAGTACGAAAGGTTTGAGTGTGTAATTCTATTGTAAATCACCTACCAATGAAAGAATCCCCTCAAATTAAATTGATGCAACTTAAGACATGAAAATGTCTGGGGTTACTAATTAAGACACCTACTAATTAACGACTAATTAACGATTTAATTACACTTTCAAGTACAACAAAAATTCTTTTTGCAAAAGATAATTTAGTAATCCAAGACACCATATCCACAACTTAAGACGCGATTTTTCCTGGGGTTTGTAGATAAGACGGGGGTCTTTGGACCCTGAGGGATATGAATTTACCCTTATACAAAAGAGGGAGTACAATAATTTTGATTGATGCTATTTGGATAAAACATTATTTCAAGCGAACAAAAATGCAATTTAAAACACCAAAATATCTGAGGTTATTAATTAAAATCAGTAAAGAACATAGAAATCTAACTAATCTTGATCTGGGTGTAAAGAATCTATTCAACTGTCGCTAGAGTCGTCCAAGCTTGTCTCTGATGTGAACGGATTAGCCAGTGCATACACCACTGCGCTCAGTGATGCAATAGATGCGCATGCCCCTAGGAGGACCAAGGGTCTTGTTCAGAAACCACGGGCTGAATGGTTCACCACTGCGCTCATAGAAGAGCGGTGCTAAACTGGAAAGGAGAATGATTAAGTCCGGTTTGGTCGTCCACAAGGAGATCTACAAGGCTGCATCAGAGGCGTATAAGCAAGTTGATGCCGTCAAGTCTGAATACCATAGAGACAGAATACATGCAGCTGACTCAAAGAGACTTTTTTCCATTGTTGATGAACTGTCTGGTAGCAAAAGATCTGCTGCCTCGATACTCCCGGATAGAGATCCCAGTGTTTTACCTGACATTTTTGCTGACTTGTTTAGATATTTTAGATAATAGACTCAATTTGTGCCAATCAACCCCTGCTTTAGATTCTCACTCTAGTTCTAGTCAAGACGCCGAGTCCGCTACTAACCCTTCTATCGTCACATTTCACTTAGTTTCAGGCGATGAGTGTAGAAGCAGTTACTGTTGTTCGCAAAATGCCATCCAAGACTTTTCTATTGATCCTATACCCACCAATCTAGTCAAAGAGAGTGTTGATATTTTAGCGCCTCTTTTAGCTTCCATAGTGAACACATCATTTCAGTTTCCAGAGGTTTGCAAAGTGGCCATTATCCGTCCTTTGATTAAGAAACTTGGGCTGGATAAGGAGGTCCTGAAGAATTACAGGCCAGTTTCAAACTGCACTTTCCTGGATAGGTTTTTGGAAAAGTGTGCTTTGTCTCAACTTCATAACTATTTACAGAACAACAGTCATTATGGAAAGTTTCAGTCTGCCTATCGAGAAGGCCACAGCAGCGAGACGACGCTGTTACGCGTACACAACGATGTCACATGCGCTCTCTCGATAGACAGAATGATCTCATTCTCATTTTACTTGATTTGTCTGCTGCGTTCGACACCATCGACCATGACATTCTTCTTAACAGGCTGCGTTCTGGTTTGGGATTGGGGATACAGCCTTAGACTGGCTTCGCTCATATCTGTGGGGACGCACACAGAGGGTGTCTATTGGTGCGGTGGTCTCGAAGGCACGCCCACTTCTTTATGGTGCAGGGCTCAGTTCTGGGCCCTGTCTTGTTCTCGCTGTACGTGCCCCACTCGAAGACATTATCATCCACCATGGCCTGAACTGTGTTATTTATGCGGACGATCACCAGCTGTACATCGCGTGTGACTCGCGGTCCGACTGTGCCGTCGTCCCTCGTGTGGAAACTTCGGTAGACGAAATCCGTCATTGGATGCATGTCAAAATGCTTGCATTGAATGATGGTAAGACCAAGGTTTTGTGGTTTTCGTCACGCTTTAAGGACGTGGCCGACCACCCTGTTGGGGCGATGTACGGATTGGTGAGGCACATGTCTCCGCCACAGGTTCTGTGTGTAACCTCGGGGTGATGATGGATTCGGCTGGGACCATGGACACCCATATCACTAGTGTATGTAGGGCGGCGTCTTACTCGTTTTGGCGGATCGGCAAATCGAGGAGGCTTCTGGATCAGAGCGCCACTGAAAAGCTCGTTCATGCCTCTGTAAGCTCGCGTCTTGACTACTGCAATAGTTTGTTATATGGATCCTATGGATACCAGATAAGGAAGCTGCAGCACATCCAAAATGCTGCTGCCCGCTTAGTAGTCGATCGCAAGTTTGAACGTCATGTTCATGTTGATATGACTCCCATACTTAGGGAACTCCTGGTTACCAGTTGAAGCTCGTGTCCAGTTCAAGGTTTTGTGTATCATTTTTAAGCTGATCCGCCACGCGAGTTCTGCGCCATCCTATCTCACTCAATGGGGAGCNTGTAAACACCGTGTTAACACCAACTTTGAAATCACCCATTGTAGATCACACAATTGCATTGCCAGCTGCAAGATCTTATATCTCTAAGATGTGATATCCTTGAGAAAGTTACACCTTCCATTTGAAACTGCTGTTCAATTTCTTGCTGAAGAGGATCTTATCACAGACACACTCCTAGGCTCAACATCTAACATCCTAGGGACAGTTCCAACGGAAATTTGGGAACATTTTATGTTACTCTCCTGTCATCATGTCTATCAATTTAAAAAATACCTCCCTCACCCTCTCTTCTGACTAAATGTATAGTTATTACTGCACTATTGTGATGTAATTTTGTTCTTGTTCTATTTTCTTTAAAAATTGATTGTAACTCTTCAATTAATGAAGGAATAAAAAATTGTCAATCAATCAATCAATCAATCATAGTTTACATGGTTTATCCCGGTGTAAAGTTTTTCAGTGTTTCCGTGTGTCAGTGTTCCCCCTATTGTTCTGGAAACACTGGCAGATAGATCGACATGTTTCTCTGTGTGTCCTCCATTGTCGAGTAGCGGCTTATTCCGTCAGACAATAGCAGGGGAACACTCGCAGATGGGGAACGCTCAAAAACGTTACACCGGTATTCCCACTAACTAAACCCGATAGTCCCGCTAACTAGGCTTCAGGGGCCGTATACACCAACGAAGATTATCTTGAACTCGTTGAGCCACAACTTTTCCATTGTCACACGCCCTGGCAAACCTGAACAACTGAAAAGCTGCGGCTCAACTTGAGTTCAAGATAATCTTCGTTGGTGCATACGGGCCCAGGAGTCTGTGGTTAGACTCGACCATTTCGAATCATAGATGACGTCACTGACGTCAGCTGGTTTCAGATCGAGGTTCTGGTTGAGATTTCAGGGGAATGTGCGCCATCTGCGAATTTGAGAATGTCATATTTATTTTTCCTTCATGAACCTTTGCGACAAATCATGGATAAATTAGGAATGTCCTTAATTAAGTTTTCATGCCACAGACTCAAATATTACCGACACAACTATACAGTTTCTAAGAGATGAGGAACCCGCGTGCCGTTTGTCCCGACAGGTCGGCGCTGCGAGCGGTGGGAGGCGCATGCACATTCGGCGCCCACCTGCAATGACCCCCTTCGCCGGCCATGATCCCCCTCTGCCAATCCCGTCACCTATCCGATTATCCCGACTTCCAGCGTCTGGTATGCCAGGGTGGTAGACCACAAAGTTCCAGTTGGAAAACAAGTGCTGCACGGTGACACTGAATCATTTTGGTAGGCCTCGTACCTTGCCCCCCTCCCCAATTGAAGGGGGTGCCTATGCTTGTTCCCAATACCCCCTATCTACATGTAGGCAAAACGTTCAGAAAATCACCTCCCTACTGCGGGATTTTTCGTATGATATCATGATATAATCCCCTATCTGGCCGGGGAACATTTGCTGGGTTTTCCGCACCCGCGTAAGGGAAACAATCGACGGACTTTGCGGCCGGGAATTTGTAACTGCGCGTTATTTGCTCCTTTATTATTTTTTAGTAGCCTGACGAAAAACTACCCCTACTTTGAAAATCTCGGGAGATGGTTTTAAAACACCCCCCTTTCCTTGATTTTCTTGCCGGGGAAAAATCTTCCCGAGACAAACGACTACCCCCTTTCCCGAGACACTTTTCAAGGAAAAATGCTAAAATTTTGGTGTTTTGGGTGTTGGAGTGTGGTTTGCTCTTCCGTCCAAATCCCTTCGTTTTACTAATACTCCCGCTTAGTAGTCGGTCGCAAGTTTGAACGTCATGTTCATGTTGATATGACTCCCATACTTAGGGAACTCCTGGTTACCAGTCGAAGCTCGTGTCCAGTTCAAGGTTTTGTGTATCATTTTTAAACTGATCCGCTACGCGAGTTCTGTGCCATCCTATCTCACTCAATTGATTTCCATAGCTCAGCCAGTCAGGAATCTTAGGAGTGCTGATGGCGTCAAACTTTTATACCAACCAATTCGTCCGAAACCCTCAAGGGCATATGGTGACCGGGCTTTTAGTGTTTACACACCATCGATTTGGAATTCCCTGCCTGTTAACTTCAGGTTTATCACGGTCTTTGATTTTTTTAAGGGTGGTCTTAAAACTTATCTTTTTAAAAATTCTTACCAATTAGCTGCAGTGTAGTATGTACAGCGGTTTGAGATCCTTGATGTAAATCGCTTTATTAAAAATAAATAATAATAATAATAATTATTATTATTAAGACAACTACTAATTAACGACCAATTAGTTAATGATCGATTTATTTAAACTTTAAAGTGACACAAATATTCTTTTTGCAAAAGATAATGGAAAGTGTAATTAAATCGTTAATTAGTCGTTAATTAGTAGGTGTCTTAATTAGTAACCCCAGACATTTTCATGTCTTAAAATGCATTTTTGTTCATTTGAAATGATGTTTTATCCATAGCATCAGTCAAAATTTTTGTACTCCCTCTTTTGTATAAGGGTCTTCATATCCCTCAGGGTCCAAAGACCCCCGTCTTATCTACAAACCCCAGGAAAAATCGCATCTTAAGTTGTGGATATGGTGTCTAGGGTTACTAAATTATCTTTTGCAAAAAGAACTTTTGTTGTACTTGAAAGTGTAATTAAATCATTAATTAGTCGTTAATTAGTAGGTGTCTTAATTAGTAACCCCAGACATTTTCATGTCTTAAATTGCATTTTTGTTCGTTTGAAATAATGTGTTATCCATAGCATCAATCAAAATTGTTGTACTCCCTCTTTTGTATAAGGGTCTTCATATCCCTCAGGGTCCAAAGACCCCGTCTTATCTACAAACCCCAGAAAAAATCGCGTCTTAAGTTGTGGATATGGTGTCTAGGATTACTAAATTATCTTTTGCAAAAATAATTTTTGTTGTACTTGAAAGTCTAAATAAATCGTTAATTGGTCGTTAATTAGTAGTTGTCTTAATTAGTAACCCCAGACATTTTCATGTCTTAAGTTGCATCAATTTAATTTGAGGGGTGATCTAAGTGAAACAGGCTTGAAACGGTTGTTGTACTCGAAAGTTTGTTTAAATGGATTTTTGGGTCCCCTTTTGAGACCCTCAGGGACCAAAGCCCAGGATTGTGCAACTTAAGACGCNGCCATCCTCTATGCGTAGATGCGTTTCTGCATAAGAATCGTATGTTAGGGGTTTATCACGTGTGCACGGATCATCACGAATTCCGATTGACTCGAGGTCCCAGAACTTCTGAAGCTGGTTATCCTCTGAATCATGACCGATGTTTGGCGCTAGTGGCGACGTAACAGCACATTTCAGAACCTTGACATTGAGCATTTGAGATCGTGATTGCTGCGAAGGTTGGCCCGATTGGCCCGACAAAAGATATCCAAGCTTGGAACAGACTGCCGTAGGCCCGTTTCCCCGAACTATGTGATTCCCGACAAGATTCCAATAGAAATCTGCCCCAATCAGCAGCGAGATCTCCAAGAATTCCCCATCCGACGGTGGATGTGCTAGGGTTAACCCTTGTAGATATGGTAGTGATGCAATTTCGGGCTTCACCAGATTCTCCATGGGCGTGGTGATGTCGGGGACTACCAATGCTCGTATTGGTATATCCTTGTGTGTTAGATAATCCCGCAGTGTAACGTTTGCCACTTTGAGCGAACGTGATCCATCAGTTTTGGCGCCGAACGCTGTGATGTTGATGTTCTCTGTTTCGTTGCTTCGAATCTGCAACTTCTCCACCGTTGATTCCGATATGAAGCTGCGTTGGGCTCCCTCATCGAAAAGAATCGTAGCTGGTGTTGGATTCGGTCCTGAATATATGTTCGTTACAGCTGTCTTGAGTAGAACGGGGTTCCGATTAATCCGAGTGTCAGAAGCATGACAGGCATGGACTTGATTGTTTGGTACATCAGGGCGTTTCCCCAGACAAAGTGACGTGTGGTGGCGCTCCTTGATTCAGCGCACGTGTATCTGCTGCGGCAGTCGTCTACTCCATGAGAACTGGATAGACTGAATTAACACAGAGTTTGTCCCTTTGCACAATGTCACGTCTGGCGGATTTGGAGGTCACCTTGTCACATGACGTATCTTTGTAGTCCTCTTGGCAGAAGGCACATTTGAATGTCGGCTTTTGATGTTTCCTTTGTCTTGATCAAGTCCGGCTTGGTCGTCCACAAGGAGATCTACAAGGCTGCATCTGAGGCGTACAATAAGCAGGTTGATGCCGTGAAGTCTGAATTCCATAGAGACAGAATACATGCAGCTGACTCAAAGAGACTTTTTTCCATTGTTGATGAACTGTCTGGTAGCAAAAGATCTGCTGCCTCGATACTCCCGGATAGAGATCCCAGTGTTTTACCTGACATTTTTGCTGACTTTTTTACCAAGAAAATTTTAGATATTAGATCCAATTTGTGCCAATCAACCCCTGTTTTAGATTCTCACTCTAGTTCTAGTCAAGATGCCGAGTCCGCTAATAACCCTTCTATCTCGTCACATTTTAGTCAGTTTCAGGCGATGAGTGTAGAAGCAGTTACTGCTGTTGTTCGCAAAATGCCATCCAAGACTTGTTCTATTGATCCTATGCCTACCAATCTAGTCAAAGAATGTGTTGATATTTTAGCGCCTCTTTTAACTTCCATAGTGAACACATCATTTCAGTCAGGCGTGTTTCCAGAGGTTTGCAAAGTAGCCATTATCCGTCCTTTGATTAAGAAACTTGGGCTGGATAAGGAGGTCCTGAAGAATTACAGGCCAGTTTCAAACTGTACTTTCCTAGATAAGTTTTTGGAAAAGTGTGCTCTGTCTCAATTGCATAACTATTTACAGAACAACAGTCTTTATGGAAAGTTTCAGTCTGCCTATCGAGAAGGCCACAGCACCGAGACGGCGCTGTTACGTGTACACAACGATGTCATGCGCTCTCTCGATAGACGGAACGATCTCATTCTCATTTTACTTGATTTGTCTGCTGCGTTCGACACCATCGACCATGACATTCTTCTCGACAGGCTGCGTTCTAGGTTTGGGATTGAGGATACAGCCCTAGACTGGCTTCGTTCATACCTTTGCGGACGCACACAGAGGGTGTCTATTGGTTCGGTGGTGTCGAAGGCACACCCACTTCTTTATGGTGTTCCTCAGGGCTCAGTTCTGGGTCCTGTCTTGTTCTCACTGTACGTGGCCCCACTCGAAGACATTATCATCCACCATGGCCTGAACTGTGTCATTTATGCGGACGATCACCAGCTGTACATCGCCTGTGACTCGCGGTCTGACTGTACCGTCGTCCCTCGTGTGGAAACTTGCGTAGACGAAATCCGTCATTGGATGCGTGTCAATATGCTTGCATTGAATGATGGTAAGACCGAGGTTTTGTGGTTTTCGTCACGCTTTAAGGACGCGGTCGACCGACCTGTCGCGGGCGATGTACGGATTGGTGAGGCACATGTCTCCGCCACAGGTTCTGTGCGTAACCTTGGGGTGATGATGGATTCGGCTGGGACCATGGACACCCATATCACAAGTGTATGTAGGGCGGCGTCTTACTCGTTGTGGCGGATCGGCAAACTAAGGAGGCTTCTCGATCAAAGCGCCACTGAAAAGCTCGTTCATGCCTTTGTAAGCTCGCGTCTTGACTACTGCAATAGTTTGCTATATGGATGTTATGGATATCAAATTAGGAAGCTGCAGCACATCCAAAATGCTGCTGCCCGCTTGGTAGTAGGTCGCAAGTTTGAACGTCATGTTGATATGACTCCCATACTTAGGGAACTCCACTGGTTACCAGTTGAAGCTCGTGTCCAGTTTAAAGTATTGTGTATCATTTTTAAGCTGATCCGCCACACGAGTTCTGCGCCGTCCTATCTAACTCAATTGATTTCCATCGCTCAGCCAGCCAGGAATCTTAGGAGTGCTGATGGCGTCAAACTTTTATACCAACCAATTCGTCCGAAACCTTCAAGGGCATATGGTGACCGGGCTTTTAGTGTTTACGCACCATCGATTTGGAATTCCCTGCCTGTTAACTTGAGGTCTATCACGGTCTTCGATTCTTTTAAGGCTGCTCTTAAAACCTATCTTTTTAAAAAATTTTATCCTACCAATTAGCTGCAATGTAGTATGTACAGCGGTTTGAGATTTTTATGTAAATCGCTTTATTAAAAATAAATTATTATTATTATTATTATTATTATTATTCTTGCCTTTTGTTGAGTGGCCTGTCGATCGGGTTTCGTACTGGTGAGAAATGCACCAGTTGCTGGAGTGTCCAATGAGATGTTACTCAGCGAATCACCTGCCTGCATGGCGTTGATCTCTTTGCGGATAGCCTCACGAAGTTTTCCGATAGTCCACGCGGCATCTCCGTTTTCTCGTGAGATCTGTTGTCGAACCGATGTAGTCTGGTTTCCTGACCTGCTGTATGATGGCTCTGACTGATGGTGCGATACAGAGGTCAGGTAAACGCTGCCGTCAATACTGATCTAAAAATAGAACATTAGCCATGCGCTGACTATTATGGGATATCGGGGTCCGGTAAACGAGTTGTACATTGTGTGTGAAAACTGTCAAAATGCCGGGTGTTCTGAATGTTTTAGGTGAACCAGTATCAGCTCTGCCTCTGCATCGTCCTGTACAGGTATCGCAAGAGAAATAATCCCGAAGTTGTAGGGTCAAAAGGCTGCGCAATCGGCTTGATGTTCGATGTAGCGAAATCGTGTTACTGAGGCAGTTACTAAGTGACGTCACAGCAAAATTGTCAGGATCTAGACAATTTTAGATCACGTGATCAGTATAACGGTGGCGTTGACCTGACCTCTGTATCGCACCATCAGTCAGCGCCACCATACAGCAGGTCAGGGAACCAGACTAGAACCGATGATGGGAGTTTTTCGATAATAATCGGCACTAACAAGTCACCGAAAGCGTCCTCCGTTTTACCGAGAGCATTCAATCCGCGAATATAGCTTTCCAAAGAATCATGGAAACTCGTTAGGCTGCTGATGGAGATTGATGGCTCAGGTAGCTTCCATAAGGCTGTCATGTAAGCGTTTATGATCTTGTGTTTCTGACCATAGCGTTTGTTGAGGATCTCCAAAGCGTGTGCGTAATTCCCATTTGTGAGGGAGAGTCCTTCAATTCCATTGGCTGCATCACTGTTGAGATAGTTGCGGAGATATTGAAATTTTTGGATTTCATCCAGACCATCATCTTTGTCGACTGCTGCATTGAATCCATCCTTAAAGCTTTGCCACTTAAGGATGTCTCCACTGAAAGGTGTCAAAGAAAGTTTTGGAAGGTTTACCTTTCTCCGGGTGGTGGACGATGACGTTGATGACGTAGCACTGGAGAGACTGGTATCCAACTGAGTAGCTGCCTCGTGATCAGCCAAGAATGTTTGGTGTTTGAACACACTCTCGTTGATCGAGTTTTCGTAATCGTCAGCTTCCTCGATTGCACGTTCGAATTTGCCGTCGTCTACTTCCAGTAGAGAATCCGAGATAACTTGGTCCAACGATTTGATGTATTTCAACTTCGATTTGATCGAGTCGATCGTCGCGAAGAGCGTTATGCGATTCTTGTTAGACAAAGGTTCGTCGCTGCAAACGATTTCATCCGCCTTGTGGGTTAGCTTTGTGATTTGTCCTCTGTATGCAGGACGGGATTTGAGGGCACGATCTGTCTCTGAAGTCATCCTGGTCACGGCACCAACAATGTACTGGCACATTGAGATGCTGTGGTGATAATTCGATATAAAACGCACTAATGCATGCAAGTATAGATACAAAAGATACAGCAAACCAAGCGAGAGGTCGCAGGGTCGTTGATAGCACCTCCTTTGGAGGCATTTTCTATGGCCTTTCGAATCATCGATTCAAAGTCGTTTTTAAGTGCATTGTGTTCTTTTTGGTCAAAATACCCGAATGGCCGGTAAACCTACATTCAGTCGTTAATCCTGTGCAAGTGGTTATATCGCTTTTATCAGAATACCATCAAAAAACGAACAAAAATCTCCAAACCCATAGAATGGTATCCAACCGGAAGTTCGTCTATGCTGGTGTACTCCTGTCGTCGGTGGGGTACGCATAGCTGCCAACCTTTACGATTTGTCCGTAGTTTTTACGTTTTTTACCCCCTCAATACGTTTTTACGGTCAGTCTAGCCAAAACTACGCAAAAACAAACAAGTGAGAACCCAGTTTCGTTCCGTCTTGCTCACTTCATAGTTCCTGATTTATATCAACCTGAGCTCCCCTAGCAGAGAATCTACGAACTATCTTATCTGTTCCATGTAATATTTGCCACCCAGGTGATCTGCTGATGGCTATGCTTTTGTCCTGGGGAGGGAAAACAACTTCTGGATCGGCGGTTGCGGCCAACCCATGTGCTTCTCATGCTGATTGCTGGTTGATGTCAAAATTGTTAAAATTATAAAGAGCTCGCCCATGATGACGGCCTCATCCTTAAAGACCTCATCAGCACACACTTCATCCATAACGACCTCATAAGACCTCCTCCATGACGGCCTCAGCCATAAAGACCCCATCAGCACACACTTCATCCATAACGACCTCATCTTTATAAAGACCTCGTCCACGACGCCTCATCCATAAAGACCCCATCATCCCACACTTCATCGATAACGACCTCATCTTTATAAAGACCTCGTTCATGACGGCCTCATCCATAAATACCCCATCAGCACACACTTCATCCATAACGACCTCATCTTTATAAAAACCTCCTCGATCCATGACGGCCTCATCCTTAAAGACCCCATCAGCACAGACTTTATCCATAACGGCTTCATTTACAAAGACCTTATCTATAAAGACCTCGTCCATGACGGCTTCATCCACCACAGACATCCACAAAACCTCAATTTGACCTGCGCACTTCGTCAGTGGCTTCATCTTCCACACCTAAGACCAAGCAATTTACTCAAGAAACAACAGACATCATGATTCAGTCATTTGCTTTTATTATGGTACGCTGGTACATGGAATGTACGGCAATGAAAAGTCGATCTCTTCAAAGATTCCATCAGTAACAATGCTCCGTATCCTGTTTTTATGCCTAATAAAGTTGGGGTTTTTCGGCCTGTTGATGAGTTGTAGGTTTGTACTTGTGTAGCGGCTTTTGTCGCGAGTGGATGTTCTTCATGATTTCATTTACGGTCTTGAACTGAATGGGCCGATTTCACAAAGGGCGTTTAGCTGAATCAGCGTTTTAATTCATACTTATTCAGGTTAACGGCCTAGAAAAGCATTGTTTTGCTGCCTGAACGGTGCGTGATGGTGGCGTTTACCCCCACCACACGCCTTTAACATTCCTGCATTTATGCTCAGGACTACAAAAACATATTTGAACGTTCAAGAGGCCTTGTTTAGTGTCATTTAGCTCTTTTCTTCTGTCAGCCAGGGGCCTGTTTCATAAAGTGACTTTAAGCTAAAGGTATACCTTCAACCAAATGGAAAATGCATTGGGTTAATGGCAGCAACAGCTTAAAGTCACTTATGAAACAGGCCTCTGGACATAAACGCGTGTGACTGCAGGTAAACGCTGCCGATCAAGCACCATATAGGCAGCAAAACAATGCTTTTCTGGGCCTGTAACCTGAATAGGTATGAATTAAAACGCTGATTCCGCTAAACGCCCTTTGTGAAATCGGCCCAGTGTGTGATTACTTTTGCAGTATGCTTCCTAGTGTCACATCGAGCAGTCTCTGAGAGTCAAGACGATGACGAAAGAATGTGGGCCGAGTACTGCGTGAGAACAGGTGTCCTTGGATACTGCTAGTGTTGATGTGTACGTTTCACAGGAAGAAGTGTTTCGATGATCATTTGAGCGACTAGAAAAAAATAAAACATGGCTTAAGAATGCTTCACCAGACAGCTCCTCAGAATTTCCTCCAAGAAAGGTAATTTAGATTGTGAAAGGAAAGAATGTCCCCAGGAAAAACTGTCCCAGGAACAAAAGAACCTATTGTTACATTCTAATCTTTGGTGATTGGTTTCTATAGCCATGCGCCT
Source organism: Notospermus geniculatus (assembly GCA_002633025.1). NCBI lineage: Eukaryota > Metazoa > Nemertea > Pilidiophora > Heteronemertea > Lineidae > Notospermus > Notospermus geniculatus. The sequence continues at coordinate 351,609 of NMRB01000005.1, read as the reverse complement.
TAAGGAACGGAAAGAAAAAAATGCCCCAAATCACTGCAAACAGGACTGGCAGTGCACAGAAACCTGTAAATCTGCCTCCCGCAAAAATTGACCTTCTTCGCTTAATCCGTCATTGAACAATATTAGCGGACACTTTTTACAGGGGGACATTCTTTACTGATAAGGCTGATTCATACTCCGTCCGGATTTTGCGCCGACTATGATCAATTTCACTGCGTGTGCACATTCACGTCGTGGAAACCTGCGATCAGTTTCATGCGCTTGACGGTCCGCAAGCGAGTATGAATCAGCCCTTATACCCAATATCGAAGTAGAAGTCTGTGTACCGGTATTAGAGAGCTTTCGCACCGGCACGTTTTGGCGACCGACTACATTTAGGTCATCAAATTTTGCGGTCTAGTGACGTGTACGCAAACGGTTAGAGAAAACATTATCCGTAGATAGCGTGCTATTCGTACAAAGAAACGGTTTGAGAAAAAAGCATATTTCATCAAATGATTTATTTCAGTGCGGTCATCGTTACTGTGTTGTTATTTTAGAATGCTTTGTAATGCATTCCATGCGCAACATCATGCCTGTTGTGTTTAAGGAGTAGTCTTTTTAAGCCTTTAAATTATGACTCCTATCTGTGTAAAGAGAGCCGCTTCCATTGATTCCTCTAGGATCATTCAATGTCATTAGGGACCTTTCGCAATGGAGCGGTTATTTGAATAACTCCTGTTAGGTCATCACTTCGTGGGCTGTTGTGACGTGTACACGGACACAAAACGAAGGCCTCTACACTAGACGGCCACATTTCACGGATAGCAAGCACCATAGGCGGAAGGCAGGTACGGTTAGCAGTTAGTCCGATTTCCTCCTGTTCTTGAGAAATAGTTCTCCTCTTCCGAAAGTGAAGTTAATAAGGTTTGTTTGAAAAGTATTGATATCCACATGTCTATGAAGTGTGAATGGGTGAAAATGCGTTCCGGTATAACATGGCAACTCTTGCTAGGCCTTGAAATACCCGAGTGGGGAGGACTGAGTACGTTTTATTGTACTGCGATTGATATCCACATCATAGACGGATAAATTCTGTTGCTGTTGCCATTTCAGAATGGCGGAAAAAGCAGGGCCGATTCGATTCTTCCCGGCCCTTGACATTCTTCTTTTACGCGAGATGGTTGCCACACAACCGTCGTCGAAATCCACTTGGGATATCCTGCACAGGAATGTTAACATCGCCTTGAAGAAA
>NMRB01000005.1:315777-328798 GCA_002633025.1 Notospermus geniculatus | reverse complement strand
GACACCTGGGGCCGTAACTACGAAGCGCGATTAGGCCAACACGCGTGTAAATTCATAGTTATTCAGGTTAAGGGCCTAGAAAACCATTGTTTTGCTACGTTGTACGCTGCTTAATCGGCAGCATTTACCCGCAGGATAATCACCCGCGGTTAACTTTCCTTCGTCTAGCTGCAGGAGGACAAAAGAAAAATTTAAACAACCTACAGGCCTTGTTTAGAGTCATTCAACTCTTTTCTTCGATCCTCTTGCACGTAAACGCAGGAATGTTAACCGCGTGGTTATCCTGCGGATAAATGCTGCCGATCAAGCACCGTACATGGTAGCAACACAATGGTTTTCTAGGCCCTTAACCTGAATAACTATGAATTTACACGCGTGTTGGCCTAATCGCGCTTCGTAGTTACGGCCCCTGGTGTAACATCACGAGACTAACTAGGCCTAGTTTCTTACACATTCACATTCTATCATGTCAACGTGAAATAACTTGTGTTGCACGATACGAACAGTTTGTACAGACTTGGAAAAGTCTAAATTAATCACTTTACCGACACATATTCGCATAAGACTTGACCGATCATGACACATTACAATGGGACATAGCCCTATGTATAGGATGCAACTCCATGCGCACTCATCATTGCAGTGCATGTGCATGCAACAGGGCGTGGCCACGTGGCGCCGAGGCCCAACCGTCTCACAAACATTAAATTTTCTCTTGCATGTTCATAATCAAATACTAGTACTTACAGAGCGTTACTGACGTCTCTGATAAAGATTCTACTAGGATTCCCACAAGTGGTACTCGAACATGTACGGAAAATACGATAAATGACGATTTGGGCAAAGCTGATGACCAAAACCGCATGCTTCAGCGAATACAAAATGGCGAGCCAATCCATGACTTCAATACGCAAAGTGCCCGTACTCTGTACTACAGCGTGGCCCAAAAAACATGTTACTCGATCAGGAACAACCATCATACAAATGTATGATGATGTTTTGAACAAATGTATGATCGTGTAGACGGGCCTACTATCCTGCGTCTCAGTCCAAGAGTACAAAGGAAATGTTGAACGATCAGGCAGGCTTGTCTAGAATTTGCACACCACTTTCTTCCGTCATCCCACACTAAAGCATAGTCTACACGATAGAACTTCAGGTATACAACAGCATTCAACTTTGATGTTGATCCCGGTTTGATCTTGTTGGATGAGGCCGTCCACATCCAACATCACACACTCATGTTGGGTGTTGTTGAAAAAGAATAAGCATGTTTATTCTTCATCCAACAAAGCCAAACATAGTTGTTGTATGCTGTTGGATGTCTAATGTTGTATCGTGTAGACTAAGCTTAAGACGCAGGAAAGATAGACGCGTGTGATCATCGTGTGGGCAAATGCCAGAGGAGATCAGGCAGCATACAGAAGGCAGAACAATAGTTTTCTAGGCCTTTAACCTGTGTAATGCAGAATTTGTACGCTGATTAGGCTAAACACCCTTTTTGAATACGGTCCGTTGTTTTTAGCAGGAGGATTCCTCGTGGTTTGTAGTATTAACCACTAGGTTCACTGGGGAATAAATGTGTTTTATCACAGTTTCGAGATGTGGCTCGCACTGGTGATCCCACGGTGTATGTAGTAATCTGAAACTCGTAGAATAGAGTGTGTTGCGTTTTCAAAATAGTGTTTCTTTGTACTGCGTGTTATCTTCTTAATCTTGTCATCCAACATAGCATATCACCTCCATCCCTGGAAACGACTTCGTTGACCAATGGTTTAAATATTACTCAAGAAGGAGAGAACGTTGATATTTCACCGGCATATCTGGAAAATCTTCAAAAATAGCTGATTCATCTCCTTTCATGGAAAGGTGAAGGTATACATGTAAAGCAGAAAAACCAAAATGCACGACAGTCAGTCCACGCATGTCTACATGTATATCCTTTTCCTCCTACTTAGCGGGATTAAATATGTTGTAAACTTGAGATATCGCAATCTGGGGTACGAAAGGTATGAACAGGGATTATTCAACATTTCACACAAAACAAGGTCAGTGTTCGACTGCCCACTCCGCTTACCCGGGACTCGTCTGTTACTATTTTCATGGAAAAAACACCTGTGTTCTCCAAGTAAAACCTTTCGACGTTTTACCCGAGAAAGAGGTTTAAAAATGATAGAGATTTCAGAAAAAGAGGCAAAGTTAATGATCTTGAAGGTAAGTAATCTTCATTGGAGGAGTAAGCATATTTGTGCAAGAAACTAGGGTGTCTACGTCACTTGGATGTCCGCGCACACCTGTAATGCCATTGCCGACCGATCGTTGCCGCTAGTTCCAGCCAGCAGCTCATGTTCTACTCGTTGCAACGTTGGCAACGGTTGCTTTCAGTCAGTTCACTGTAAATCCAGGTGACGCGTTTAGCGTTTAGTTTTGCGTTTACATGTTTAGCAACAAAACGTGAATATAACTGAAACATACGTCTTGTTGTCTTGTTGCCTAAAATGCCGAAATATATCATTTGCTTTACTGTAAATCTAAAGCCTGAACACAAAACTAAACGGGAATATGCAACACTTTTTAAACGTCTAAACGCGATTAGGTTCCCATTTGAAATGAACAGGTGACCTAAACATGACCTAAACACCGCATTTAGAAAACAGTAAATTTAAATGTCTTGTTTAAGTTATAAACATCTCGTTCAGTTTCCCCTAAACACGAAACATAAAGGAATCCTGAACATCGTGTTTAGGGCTGGTTCACGGCTCGGGTGGAATTGGGATGAGCACCTAAGAAACTAACCTGCACAAAGTGGGTATCTCAGAGACGGTGACTTCGATTAGCTTCAAATTCGCACATATTATATCTCATGTGAAGTGATTGATAACAGATGGCAGTATGACGTACATGCAGTGACAGTAAATGACCATTCTTTCACTTCCTTATTCAATGTTACTGTGTGGCATCTGTCATCACTACATTCTATAGATTCATTCGCCTATAGATTCATAACCCTTGTCAGAGGCATCAGTATGAATAGTGATGTCAATTTTTTCCTCAATGATCGGCTTTTTGGTACATGGAAGGTTCTCAACCCACCAACTCAGGTCACTGCGTGCAGTATCAGATAGTGTCATTCGTGCGTCGAAATTCCCAAATGCCGCCTTTAAGGCACTTATTTTTTCATTCTCAAGCTGCCTATAATAAAGTGGCCCAAGTCGCACTGCTGGGAAACTAGCCACTAGTAAACCAATCACTTGCGCAACATCTCTAATGACAGGTTTACTCGTCTGCAGTAACTTCTTGCAAGCTGCTACCATATTGGTCACTTTGGTTCCCGTTAGGGACACGGCCATATCCTTTGAGTTAAGGTTGAAACCTAGCACATCTAAATATCTATCAGGGTCAAACACTGACTTTGAAGGGTCTGGGTGTGTTACGAACCCGAGATCTTCTAACTGCTCATAAGTTTCATGTACATTACAACGACAATCTGGCACGCTATCGCCTTGGAGGTAAACATCATCGATATAAACAACGGACAGTAGGCCCTTTGCTCTTAAGCATGCAAACGCTGGCTTCAGTAGCTTAGTAAACAGTCTCGGGCACGGTGAAAGGCCATTTGGGAAGCATGTAAACTTATACAACTTATCTTTCCATTGAAATTTCAAGTACTTCTGTGATTCCGGGTGAATAGGGACACTGTAATAAGCGTCTTTAATATCAAGTTTTGCCATAAAACACCCCGGTGTCATCATTTTTGTTATGCAATGGATAGAATCCATCTTAAAATGATGATATTCTAGGTACTCATTTAGTCTCGATAAGTTCAATATCATTCTGAAACTTCCATCCGGTTTTGGCCTAAGAAAAATTGTGGAGATAAATTCCCCATACTCATGTTGAGATTCAGCAATGACATTTTTCTGAAGCAGTTTGGTTATTTCATCTTCGATGACACTGGATTCTTCTTCTGAGAAACGTTTTTGCCGAGGTGGGGAGTATTGTACAGGCAACTGTACAAATTCAAGTTTGTAACCATTTACAATTCGCAGTATCTCGGGGTCCGAGGTCAATTCTTTCCATGCATTGATATAGTGCCGGATACGGCCACCTTCAAATTGTTCAATCTTCAGTTGTGCAGATGCTCTAGCCTGTGTCACAAATTCTTTGTATCCCTGATCACGTTCTAATACAGAGGATGAGGAAGCATCACTTACCACTACGCCTGTGGGCTTGTCACTTAGGCGGACTTCTTTTTGTTTGACTGGTTCTGGTTGTAATGAGCAGTTTGCTGGTATGGGTAGTACCCCCTCTTCTGGTATCCGCCTCTTCCCCTGCGGTTGTTTTGGTAGTTTCTCCCGAACCTGGGATAAAACCCGTTTTTTGCTCCCTGTCCATAATACGATTTGCGGCCTGTATCTTTGCCCACTTGGTTTGCCTGTTTAATGTCTTTTAATGTCTTAGATATGTCTTCCCCAAAGAGTTTGCTTGTCACTGGGGTCTCAGCCGCACACAGAAGGGAATATTCCCTTTTCAAAGCTGGCTTCATAGCCTCCCTCCTTTTGAGGGATATTTCGTAGGCACTATGTCCAATCAAAGCTACCGCATCCGTTGCTTTCGTTATCAAGCCAGAGTAGTCGATGTTGTTATTGGTAGCCTTAGCTGACAAAAGCGAGTCTGACAACTGTGCCACAGCCGTAGTCAAAGTTTAGGACAGGTAGCGCCAGGCCATTCGGCCTCTGATTGGTCGAAGGTGATTATCCGCGGTGGAAAATGGCCGTGGTCAGTGTCGTGACAGTCTGCACACATCCAGCCCAGAAGCCAGATCATTGCAAGCCTAACTTCATGAACTTTGAAATAAACCTAGGCGTATTGATCGTTTAGGCCCCTATACGTACCGGTACACAGATACAGGCTATAGGCCAGGGCCTACTCGTGACTTTCGGTAGCCTAGGCCTACCATGCTACATCGTCAGCTGATCGTGATTGTCCGAAAATAGAAATCACGTGCATGCATCAATACACTATAAATCGATTGTCGGATGTGTGATAACACGATTCACCGATTATTCGAAGCAAGCCACGCACGGCCAGACGGCAGAAAATGTCTACTCTGAATGTACGATATCAGAGAAAATGGTCATCGAAGTACGTGGTCATCCATTCATATCATAAATGTAGGCCTATGTATGTGGCATGGGATGATGGGGATCATCCATCCATGCTCCATGACTGTCCATGTCAGCAGCTGGTCATGGCTGGGCTGCAACTTGCAAGATGGGCCATGCAGGACTGAGATCAGCCTAGGCTATAAAGGCCTCTGGTTGAATTTACTACATTGCTCTCCTGCTTTCATTTTCCTTGAACAAATAAAAAAATACTTAGGGCCTAGGGCTAGGCCTAATAAACTCCAGACTTCATCAGTACATGTATGATTTACAAGGGGCTCGATGAATGGTTCATGTTCTGTTGACTCGTTCATGTCAGAAGCATCCACACTGCTTTTGCTGTCATCACCGATTGTCAACGCAGGCCTGAGACCCTTGAAGTTGCTGAGAAATAAAAGGTAAAAAAAATCTTAAATGTGATGTATAGTCGGCAATGTTTCCAAATTGCCTGACACCATGGGGCAATTCATCTTTCATCTCAAATAATGATTTTCTACTTACCAATGAAGCTCCAGTTGTCACTTCAGCAATGCCATCATTTAATTGGCTGATAAATCCACTCTTGTGGGGAAGGGTCCAGGGGGGTGCCAAGAAGTAACTTCTCTTTCTGCTTTCATCGAGTATGTGCACATTAGCATGGTAGCTGAGTGAACTCCCAGAGCAACAGTTACGCAACATGCTGTATGGATTTAATGCCGCAATGCGACGAAGAGTTGCCTCAGNTTGAAACACATGGAATGTCAATTGTGACCAAAATATGTGTCTGGCCGCTGTGTGGCTAATTTGAAATGTGGCCGATATGTCACGGAAGTCAACGTTTGCCCTCATTTTATATCTGCAGAGTAAAACTGCAGCCGGTATGTCCATCCTTCTCTCTCTGAGGGCAGAACCACGTTGCAAAAATACCAGCTCCCAGAGCTGCTCCACCTTAATTCCAGTGCAGTTTTCTAGTTGAACTTTGGTCATCTTCCACGGCTTACACACCTCACTTCGTCCAGACTAAAGCATGTACTGTACATGAAAGGCCAATGCAGGCAAAACTGAGCCAACAATTCATCAAATGACATTATGTCATAGGGCATGGCTCCCAATAGGCCTACTGGTCAAAAGTGAAATGCACTGAATAGACACCTTGAAGTAAAGCACACTACCTTGAGTACATTAAATTCTCAGTTAAGGTCAGGACACCAGGGTGACAACAATAACTGAACATTATTACCTACCAGGGATTTCACGGCACTGGAAAGGAGTGGAGTGACGTAACCTACTTCATTGAAAGCACTTGTAGGAAAAAGGGTTATGTAACATGTATCAGTAACTGCCATGTTAAACAGTCTTAACCAGGTGTGCGTGATGTCAGAGCAGTGGAGAAAGCAGTCAGGCATTATAAACCTCATCATTTCAATAACAATACCATCAAGTCAACCCAGCCATTCCAGCTGTGGCCTGCCACCATTAATTAAGATATTTCTTTGCTGTATTTCTCGAGGTTGTGACAGCAGTATACTTTTTATTGATTGTTACTTTTTTGTATATGATCACATCAACAAATCTATGAAGTTACAGACCCACAGGATGTTTATTTCATGTGATTCGAGGGGTCTGAAAATTGCATTGTTTCAGTTAATCAGGTCAGGGTCAGTTAAAACACCAGCAACATATGGTTAGTAGCCTACGTGGATCAGTATGACTCCCACATCACCACCTGTTGTATACCAGAAATGGAAAGGGAACACATGTTCAAAACCCAATACTATATGATGGCATGTAAGTTCTGTCTGTCTTAACATTGGTGAATTTTGTCCTTACAGGTTATGTGAACAACCTGATGAAAGTGCTCACTGAGGAAGTTGTGGTCAACCCTGACAGATTTTCAGATGAGCTGGCTAAGATTAGTGAACCTTTGCCATTGAGTGCACAGTATGAGAAACCGACAACAGAGGAAGCCAGGGCAAGATTCAGTCGCTTTGAAAAGAAGTGAATGTTGTTAAGCCATGGTCAATGAAGAAGAAGTGAATGTCGAAGCCAGGGCAAGATTTTTCAGTCGCTTTGAAAAGAAGTGGATATTGTTCAGTCGCCGTAGGCAGATTTGGTGATCATTTCATATCAAATAAAGCATCATTTTTCTATTTCAAATTTGATTTGTATTCAGTTACTGGTATTTACCATGTTTACTCTTCTGTAAATAATTTGAATCCCTCAAACTGGAAGTCCTCCTCCAATCCAGGTGGTGGAAACTGTGCTCGGATTCGGGACACACAGCATGAGGGCAACACCACTCTAATTTCCTTTCCGAGGTAACCCCAGCACCATCTCACCAACTGCCGATATGCAATATGGCGATTTCTCTTGTGGCCTGGAGCATTTTGATGACGAACTTCACGGCTGTACTGTGACTTGTACTGAAACCAAGCTGTTTGCAGTACCCACAGGTCAAGGCAAACACTTGTAAATCCAGGGCAGTCTATCATGCAGCCAAATGTTTCTCCGGTGGCATGAGAAACTTCAGCAAGCTTGTCACGAACTTGCTGAATCTCCATGCAGCATCTGCACTCCCTTGGAGTTGGCATCAACTGACAATGCCCACCACATTTACACCTGCAAAAAGTAAGAAGACGGGATGAGCAGAGTGACATGTAGACCTAGGCCTTGGCCTAGAAAGTACAGTCACATGATAGGCAGGCCTTGGGCCCTAGCAGATATCGACCTGTGCCTGTGTTGTGGGCCTAGGCCTGCTGGATTTTTTTAGGCCAAGGGGAGAAGGGCCTACCTCAGCACCTTGGAGGAATTTAAATACTGACAAATTTAAATACTGACAATTCCTCCCTGTTGGGGCATGTCATGAATATTATGATAGGCCTAGCCTGCCAAGAGTACATGTAGGCCTAGGCCTACGGTAGGGCAAGCAAGCAGCAGGGCAGTGCAAATTGCATGTTTGGGAACTCTGAAACACCTGTAGGCCTACTCACATGCCTCACGTCCCTGTGATGCTTGCATGCATCAGTGTGCATAGGCCTAGGCCCACGACTTACCAGCGGTCCGAATTATCCAGCCGCCATTCCTCCTCTTCAACCACAGCCTCCATCACGTTGGAGAGAAGGTCCGGATCATCACTCGCATATTCTGGTTCAAACTGGTACGGCGCAAGTCTGCGCGCACCAGCCTGAACAAGCAAAGTATCATCATGATCATCGCCAACTTCCGCCCCATCAGAATCACTATTAACTTGAAATCCTTCGTCGCTATCATCCATGTCATCATAATCATCAGAACTTGAAATTTCGCTGCGATGGTCAGCCATGTTGACTCTGCTGATGGTCAAATAGGCCTATCGTCGAGCACGCTCTGCCTCTTGTGACGTCACACGTAATGACGCGCCGCAAGGAAAGTTTTTTGGCGCGAATTTTCAAACCGTCCGACTAGCTCATTCTTGTGCGAGAGGAGGGTACCAAAATATAATTTTAGCGGAATATTCGGTTTCCTAACACCAAATTACACACATTGGACTGAAAAAAACGACAGCTGGAGGGAGACTTTAACATAAAATTAGCGCTAACACCAAGTTAGCACTATCGTGAGTTTTGTGCAACCGGCCCCTGCGATATAGGATGTCCAACAGCAACATAGTACGGATAAGCTGTACCACTGAATAGGACTCTTGAGAGACCAAGACTTTAATCATGTAACAAACAATACTGAGGGATCAGGAAGAGAGAAACATTGGAGTCTTTCAGACCGAGCGTAGGGTGTCGGGCGTAAACGTCCTTCATTAGGGAGGTTAAGAAATTTAATGACAACGTTATTGTTGTGCCTAAAATGCAATATGAAATCTGGTGAACATGTGTAGTATGAAAAATAACGTTGTGGTAAAGATTAGGTTTATCGTTTGATTTCTTAACCTCCCTGTAATGAGCCGTGCAACGGTTGAAACCCGGAATTGCAAATTGCGGACATTTATGGCAAGCGGTTTGTCCACTTTATACGAAATCTATGATTTTGAATCAAAAACCTATATTTTGTCAACAAAATCATATTTTTTGACTCAAAAACATAGATTTTGTTCTCCGAACTACCATTTTGTCTTCAAAATCATAGATTTTATCAAAATATAAGTTATAACCCCCATTTTATAACAAAATCTATGATTTTGTATCGTATCTACCACTTTAGCTTCAAAATCATAGTTTTTGACAAAATTGAAAAATTACACGAGACTTACCTGTAAGTTGAAGTGTGATTATAATTCTATCGAACTATCAATCACGAATTGGGATCACATGAGACGCATGCAGCATATCAGCAGTCAGTCTTTAACGCTTCGGAGGCCTCAGGAATAAAAAGGGATCACGGGAAGGGATTTACATATAACACAGACTCAAACCGGAATACCTCAAATAATGGGAGGGCATGTGATCCCAATTCGTGATTGATAGTTCGATAGAATTACAATCACACTTCAACTTACAGGTAAGTCTCGTGTAATTTTTCAATTCTATCTCCTATCAATCACTTCACTGGGTCACATGAGACTTCAACGCCCTGAGGCCGAAGACACCACAACAAGTACAAGTTTTCTTCACTCACACGAAAAATATATTGCATACAAAGTAACATTCAAGAGTCATAACATCTCTATACATGCAAAGAAAAAATAGTTACGCAGTGAATACAAATCTACGTAAAGTAGTCTCATCAGCAGCCAAAGTTCAATGTTTGGGTTAGGTCAAAGTTCATCAGTAGCCTACTCGGCTCTAAACTTTTAGTTTGATTTCTTGCCAAAAAAGTTCAAAAGGGTCTGTCCCATGTTGACCTGTCCTCCAACCTTCTTGTTATAGAATCGAGCAAAAGTCTCTTCGTTTGCCCATCCAACAGACTGGGCCGTCACGCGGTACCGTGATGGAAACGTGCACGTGACTTTGTCGCGCCCAACCGCGCAATGACTCTACAAAATACAATATTTGTTTCGGCAGAAAACACCTACAATCCTGCGTTGAGGGGACGGAAACTTCTCACCGTAAATTTATACAATTTTTGTCAATAAACAAGCAAGAATTCACTGTGTCATACTCACGTTTAAAGATTTTACAGGCAATTTTCGACCGAAATTTACCTCGACCGCCGTAATGGCAGGCCTGCCATGCCTACCTGCATTATATGCCATTTTCGGCGCCATAAACGCCTGCAAAGCCTGAAATTCAGTTCAGGTATGTAGATAAGATGATAGAGATTGCATTTGGACAGGTCATTTCAAAATGACGCTTTTTTTAAACGATTGACGCTTTTTTGAAATTAGACGTGCTAAAGTCTCTTATCTTCGGGTGGCCTCGGTTAGCCGCGATTGTTGTTGTAATCTTCACAAGTAAACCATTGTAAAACGTTGACTTCAACTGCCCCGTGATATCACGCTGCAGCGCGACCACCATTCCCACCATGCTCGGCGAGCAGTTGTGCGGTTGCGCCACATTCGATCCACTTCCTCTTTTCACCACAAAATCACGGTAAAGCGCGAATCACGGTACCGCGTGACGGCCCAGTCTGTCCAATGCGCTGTAAAATTTCTGACACCGGCATGCCACAACTACTGGCGCTGAATGGGTCAATGTCGTCCTGGGTATACCTTATGTTTACCCAGGATTATCCTGGGTAATCATTTTCTTTACCCAGGATCATCCTGGGTAAACATAAGGATCCTTAACTTTACCCAGCTTGGGAGTTCCCGTCAAATCGTGCTGATCGCTCCGAGGATGGAATTTGGTACGTGCGTCTCTGTCGGCAGAGAACATGCAGTAGGATCATTGCTAAAAAGGGCTGAAAATTACTGCTATACCTCCTCCGGGGTTTGCAATAGGGAGACAAGACCAATCCCCACAACTTTTCAAAAGGGACCGATAGTAAATTCTCAAGGACTTAGGAGCGATAGGCCTAGGTAGAATATGTATAATCCGTGTGCATTTCGTCATTTTCATTAATTTACTTTTTGCAGAACACGCAGTACGATCATTACTCGAAAGGGCTGAAAATTACCGCTATACCTGCTCCGGGGTGTGGAATAGGGAGAAAAGACCAATCCCTACAACTTTTCAAAAGGGTCCGATAGTAAATTCTCAAGGACTTAGGAGCTATAGGCCTAGTTCCAGGCCACCCTTCATTTCATGATTTACGCTGAATATCAACCTCACTACACCACTCGGGAACTCCAATCAGGGCCGTCCTGGGTAAAGAAAAGGATTACCCAGGATGATCCTGGGTAAACATAAGGTATACCCAGGACGACATTGACCCATTCGGCACTACTGGCCTTGGAGGCAGACGCAGAGCGGGTAGAATGTGCTTTAAAAATTCTGATGTCAACACCGGCCCTTGCAAGAATCGTTCTAATCCAGCGTGCAATGGGGCTATCCAGGGAAAACTACACCACCAGGTGGCTCTTCTGCACTATAAGTCCTGGTGTCACTCTGTTTGCAACATGGCAGAGTATGGAAGGTGGACTGTTCAGAAACTTAAAAATAGACTTATCACCAGAGGAGCGTCACTTACAGGCAGAAAACGTGATCTAATCATTTTCAACCTCAGATGCCTCCATCATTGACGTAATCATCATATCAGACTTGATATTTTGTCCACCACACTCTTAACTGAAGGCACAAATCGGCTCCTATTTCACAGTTAACACCCGGAGCAATAGAAACAAGTTCTACCCTTAGGTTTTTATACCCTAGAAATCAAATGAGCTGATTATTTTTGACCTGAGATGTTTGGGTCATGGTGATATCGACGTTCGATATCACGAAATTTGATATTTTGAGATAACTTGCCACATTGTGAACTGATCAACATGAAACAAGTCTTAATTCATGCCTGCTTATCCAATGACTGGATGTGGTAAAATTCTCAGCCTCACGTGTCCGGGTGATTGAGATATCATGAGATTTTGATATTTTCAAAATTGATAATTTGCAATATCTCTGCCCGTGGTTGAGGTAGAGACATGATATCACCCATACTTAGGTTATTGAGCATGCCCATTTTGATTATGTNCTCTGCCCGTGGTTGAGGTAGAGACATGATATCACCCATACTTAGGTTATTGAGCATGCCCATTTTGATTATGCAATGACCTTGATGATCAGGTCAAGGTCAAACTTGATAATTTGGAATGTCTCTGTCTGTGGTAGCAGTAGAGGTTTGATAACACCCATATTTAGGTTATTTAGGATGCCAATTTCGATTATGTAATAACCCTGATAATCATAGGTCAAGGTCAAGTCAGAGGTCAAGGTCAAACTTCCCAAAGAACTGATAAACAATGAAACTCAATGAACAGAAAGTGGATAGTAAAACTTATAGTACAGCAGAGACCCCTATTATCGAGAGGTTGAAGTATATTCTGGATAGCCCCATTGTAACTATTAATACGTGCTGTAGTACCAATATTCATTTACCGGTACTCACTGGAGATTATCAAAATCTGTTTGTTTGCTTTATGTATTTTTGAACCTTTAAGCTAATGAGGGAGTTCACATGGTGGGGTAACAGGTCGTTGCCGAATAATAAGAGTCTCAAATCAATATTAGGAATCCTGTTATGAGGTAAGTTGTCAGAGAGGTATAACTGGATATCCCTCAGCATGTGAACTCGCTCATTCGAATACTGATCACAAATAAGAAGAAAATGGTTGTTATCCTCTAATACATTACTATGAAAAGGGCAATAAGGATTATCTAAAATATGGTTTATTATAAAGAGATGGTGATTTAGGCTGCTACCTATCATGATATACAAAAATCTCTTGATGCTGGTGCAGGCCTTGCCGTTTGACGGGCGCGATTTTGCATGCACCTCGCAAACAATAGAAA
>NMRB01000005.1:240389-280920 GCA_002633025.1 Notospermus geniculatus | reverse complement strand
GGTTCAACAACCGCCTTCTGCTCTAGCTCTGACAAGAGATCATCAAGAATGTTCTGCATTTTTTGATTATATTGAATAGGTCTGGGTAACCTAGTTTGCAAAGGCTGCGTTTCAAACTCGATATCATAACCTCGTATGGTAGCCAATGTCCATGGGTCAGAAGTCAACAGCCTCCAATGCGGCATAAAGAGAGCGCTTTTTCCTGCCTTGAAATTCTCGACTGTATGTTTCAATGCCAATACCCCCTTCCCAAGAGGGACCCGAGGACTCACCTTATCATCAGATGGAATCGCTACTTCTTTTCTTTTGACCCCGAGTCCTTGCTCTGAGGTTGACGGCGCCCAGGTTCGTTCTTGTAGTAACGGTGCCCCATCTGGGGCTGGCGACGCCCTAAAAAATGGCCCTGGGAATAACCACCACGACTGGTAACCATAACCATACTGTCCATAGCCTCCATGCCCATACGGATGAGGTCTCTGCCGATAGACATTCTGCAACGGCGAACGGAAGGCAGTCACCTTGCCCTTGCCAGTAGCAGATCCCGTTGCTGCAGACACACGCTGGATCTTCTTCCCAATAGCATCGGACTCTGCAATGTCCTTGATCTCCTTGTTAACATCATCACCAAACAACCACTCTGCCCCGATTGCCACATCAGGGGAGCAGAGCTTGGTAAAAGGATCAGAGAGATCCCCCTTTATAATTTCTTTTCTCGCTTGGCACATTTTAGTAAATGACGAAGAGAGAATCCTAACAACATCCGAGAGGCCCTCGATCAGCTTGCGATTGGACCCTGCGCACGCTGTGTGTCATTCAATAGCTGGATGACCGGAGCAATCCCCTTCAGCAGGAGCTTCTGTTGGCGCTGGATGGTATTATCCACAAACTTTGTTGACTTCTTTATCTTGGACCAGATAACAGTATTGGTCTTAGGTACAGTCAGTGCTGCACAATTACTTGGTGCTGGGTATTTCTTCAGAGTCTCTTCCAGCAAGTTCTCATTTGGCTTACAGCGAAGTCCCTTGTTGACAATATTAGCCAATTTCTCCACAACTGGTGGCGCCAAGGTCTCGGCAGGCTCGAAAAACTGTTCCAAATCCCCAAGGGGATCGTCAGCAGAATTCTGCTGGCCATTTGCCAGCTGCTGCATGCCCAACGACTGAAGTCCGGAAAGTGGGTCATCACCACCATCATCATCCGTGTCGATATATTCACCTTCCTCCCCTCCCTGACCAAAGTCAGCAAAATCAGCAGGAGGTAAAACAACAGACTGAGATTCGAGAGTGCTCAATCGCCGAACCAAGTCCTGATATTTCGAAGCCAAGTCACTTTGTTGTCCAGAATCTGGCCGAAACGAAAAAAGTCCGCCATTTTGTTGCTTGTCTGACACAGTCTCGCTCGAGCCCGGGCCGCATCCATCATTGCCGACAGGCGCAGACCCTGCCGAAGCGTTCTTTTTCTGACGTTTGGCACCATTCGAATCCTTGCCAGACGGTTCCTTATTATGCTTATGTCCTCGACCCGAGCCCTGACGATCAGGAGCTCCGTCTTTCATGTCTTTCTTGGCGTCCGCCATTGCCAGTCAGCCTACGATGTACAAAGCACATGCAAATGTACACTGCGGCGTTGTCGTAGCTCATGTGCTGGACCACGCACAGCAACACGAGAAAATCTTCAAAAAATCGCAAAAGCGATTTAGTGAATTATAAAACTCCTATCCAAAAGGATCTAGAGGCCCGAAAGAATCGAGATATAAATCGATACCCAAAAAATCCGAAAACCCCCTAAAATTGCATGAAATGCAAGCCACGAAGAGAAGCAGACAATTTTCTGAAGCGGGTCACGTGATGTTCTGAGGCGGGAATAGTGACGTCATCTCATGTAATACCGTAGTATTGTGAGTGAAGTGAAATTGAAATTGAGTCACTGACATTTCAATGTAGCATACGCATCGTTCATTCGTTCATTCAATTTCTCGGCACATCCCATTCGTTCGTATTGTACATCTCAACGGACTCGAACGGATCTAATCCCGAATGTGAAACTCTTTTCCGCCAAAGATGCGCAGCAAGATAACCATCCATCATCGACTTCTTACAACTGTACTTAGGGATACTTTTTTTGCATGAAACCACGCACGTACCTGGATCTTTGAAATTGACAGAATGGTTTACTTTCAAGTGGACGTACCCCTCTTCATCGAGACAGTCATACGATTTCCAACAATCGGATATGATTGTAGTACCAGGAAGAATCCACTTCTTGATAATTGGAACAAGAGTATTCGAACCGCGCGATTCAACGGGTACCATGGAACGTTTCCAGTCTCTCTTTCGAGACCACCAAATACACATTGCCCTTCCACGTGATGGCCTCTGAAATTAATGTAAACATCAAATATAAAAAGTGCGTTCAACGACAAGCTAATAAAACAGGCGTAGAACCTACGCCACCGACTTTCAGTCAACTGAAACGCATGGATCAAAGGTGTCATGATTAGGCTTACCACAATAAACACATACATGTATGCAAACACGTACCTGCACTGTTAGAAATTATTAATTTTACAGTAGTAATTTTGCAGTAATTTTACAGAAAGTGCCTGCAGCAGAGTCCCCAGCACTTTCTGTAAATTTACATAATTTTTTAATGGTATGATTCATGTTTTCCTGTATTGGTTGGACTCCATTGGACATCCCATTATGATGCCTTCTGGGAGCAGTATGAAAATATAATTTGGTCAGCCTCCAGTCAAGTCTCTGTTAACATTTATTTAAGGTTGTAGTTTTACAGATCACGCTGTAATTTTACAGATCCAGTGCTGGGGACTCTGCTGCACAGATTTTCTGTAAAATCTTCTTTTATTTCTAACAGTGTGTGGTATTTCTGTTTCCCAAATTTCGACTCATCAATTTCCACTACCGGTACTTTGCCAACTCCACCAAGCTGCTCACTCGCACTTAGAATAATTTCAGTCGTAACCTCACGGCAGAAACTGTACCAATCAACATTCGAATACACTACACACTACTCCATGCAATGATGTCTTGCGACTAGAATGTCACGTTCACTAGGCCCCCAACAAATAGGTCAGTAGGTCAACATCAACGTCAACAACGTCGGTCAAACGACGCACGTTCATAGGTTTCAACGACGTCACACGAACAGTAGGTCAGCAGGTCGCACGCCGCACCATTCGAAACATCGTGCCCTCTCAACGGCTTCATCTCACATCCTTGCCGTCGCAGGAAGAATTACGCCAACGCTACTCTTCAAACCCGTCAAGTTCAGGGAAAAATGAAGATCAGAGATAAAGACGTCGACAAAATATACAGACAGGCATGCACCATCAAGGTGAAATGGGATGAGCTCCTCCCTGCGGCAGTATATGAATTTCTAAACACTTTCGCGATAGCAACGAATTCGTCAATCGACCTTATCATGCGAGCTATGATCACAATGACAGCCGCAGTTTGTGGTCCAAAGACGAAGGTGGAATCTGAAAGGGGCGTATTCACCACTCCCCTAAATACTTACTTTTGGAGTGTGTCCGCCCCAGGTAGTGGAAAATCCAACGTATTCTCAAAGGCAGTCCAGACAATATTGGATTGGTGGCTCGAAAAGTACGCACATCCACTTCAAATTGAAACATGCACAAATGCTGGGATGCAGACGCATCAAAAAGAAACTGGAGGCTACGGTATTTTAACATCAGACGAGGGGCACCGCATTATTGCTGCAATTCAGCAGAAGCAAGCAAAGGGTGATGCTGAAAGAGCACTGCTTTGCAAGATGTGGGGAGGTGCCGGAGACAGAAGCGCTCTATCCACCGGAGACAGGGGATTTTCATCCACATCATTTTCTATGCTCATCTTCGTTCAACCAAATGTATTCATGTCTGAACTGGTGAATATGACCCAAGACGACGGCTTTTTAGACAGAGTCCTCTTGTCTTCTACAACTCCAAAACCAAGAACCATGGCTGAGATTCGAGCTGCAAAGGCGTTTCTAGATGAAACTGGCATCCGCACAGTGCAAACCATCTTTGAAAAAATTGACGACATCCATCGTCAGGGAGATAAGACCTACACATTGAAGAAACCTGAAGGCCTTCAATTATTTGAAGATTACGCAGATTCCTTTGTGGAATTCATGAAGGAGAAGTGGCAGTCAACAGTCACTGGTAGGCCCTACGCCTCATTTCAATTTCTTAACCTTGGTAACAAACAAAATATAATAGGCCTAGCCTACGCCTAGCCTACCTCGGGTCAAATCCTACAACAACCTTAATTAAAATTAAAATTTAATGTACAGTGCTGCAGTGGGTACATGTGTAAATAACAAGGAGAAAAACGCCACGGCCTAGAAGTTACGACAATTTATTATAACTGACCATCATGACAATGTAAGGCATCAAGTCGCTCCCTTATGTTTCCTTCAGATCAGCACAGAATGGATGGTGAAAATTCAATGATTGTCTCAAGCAAGGACGCCGTCCATTTCCTTTGTTTAAGCGCCACCCAGCACATACTGACAACAACCATCGAAGAATGGATAACGAGTTGTCATCGCCGAGACAGTACCAACGGAATGTGAGCAGCACGCCAAAACTGTGTATTTGGCAATACAACAACAGAAGTCAGAAGTCAGTCTAATCTTGCAGGTTTGTTTCTTTCAGCCACTCCACCACAACACTGTCTTAGGCCAGACGCCTTTAATTGGTGTCTGGGAAATATTCTTTGCTTCAGTTTCACGGTTCATTACTGCTGCAACTTCGGATTTAATAACTTAATACTTCTTTACTGGTCGCACGAAATGTCGCCAGCAATCAATCCATCAGGCTTACAGGCCGTGTGCAGACCCTTCGGAATAAAGTATGTACTGTCCTGACCAATCTCCCTGGTCCGATTGCGACTCCACGTGAGGTAGAGAAACGTATATACGACGTCACAACAGAGAAATGTACGTAACATGAAATGTACGTAACATTTACCAAATCTTCACAATTTCATTGCGAATCACAAATGCATCACTTACATCACTGTCATTAATCTCGTTTCAGCTGTCCTTTCGGAAATAGCCAATGATGGATTGGGAAGTGTACACGTGCCATCAACGGGACGCCGTAAGTTCTGCTTTTTTAAGTGGATCCCTGATTCCGAGGAGGCTCAAACCTTCATTGAAGAAGTCACAATTACAATGGAACAGTTCAGCCTTAAATTCTGGAACACGAACGACAGGATGACCCCCATTCTTTCATCAACATGCCGTTCCCATCCACAAGTGAAACTGCTACTTGAACAAAACTTCTTCTCTGATTAACTCTATAAAATTATAAGTACGAATAATAATCTGAACAGATGTACTTTCCATTTTGCGGCTTAAAGTACAGCGTGTCCAAAAAACCGCAAAATTTTTACTGAAGCTGCTTCACCATTTCATCAACATATTCATGTTGTCACGTGACCACTTTTACGCTATGTTGCTTTCCAAGCATTAATGTAAACATAACAAAACACTATTGCAATGTCATTTGCAACCTATTAATTATCCTCTTCCATTCATCTTTATTTCCTCCTGACGTCCTCTGTTCACAACCGTAATGAACAAAAATTGGAATAGAGAATTTTAATTGCCCACAAGCAAACATTTCTTGAAAATATTCAAAACCTCGAAATTGCAAAAAAACATATTGCTTTAATTCATGTGCCGATGTGTCCATGTGCCGATGTGTCTATGCGCCGATGTGTCCATGCGCCGATGGCCTTGCACATCAACAATTAGGCCAATGTGCCGATGTGTCTATGTCCCGATTTGTCCATGTGCCTAGGTGTAAAGGTAACTTTGATTCATGTGCCGATGTGTCCATGTGCCGATGCGTCTATGTGTCGATGTGTCCATGCGCCTAGGTGTAAAGGTATCTTTGATTCATGTGCCGATGTGTCCATGCGCGGATGTGTCAAGGTTCCCATCAACTTACGCGTACGTCATTAATTACATTAATTAAAAAGCACTGAAACTTCGCATGAGAATTAAGGAGGACTGGAAAGGTTGTATCGTGACGAAATCAATCACTTTGCCGAGCGGTTTATTTGTAAATTTAGATTTAATTCCGAACTTATGAATTGATGACGTCACAATGACGTAGCGGATTTACCCAAAACGCATCATAGCAACGCTACCGCGCGTTGCTGTTGAGGTGTAGCCACGTCACTGCTGTTGCACGTCTTGGTGGCGTTGCCCCTCTGGTTGGTTCGTTGCTTCGCAATCCAGGGCCCCGGGTTCGAATCCCGTCCGCTGCTTTTTTTCCTTTTTTTCGTTTCTTCTTCTTTTATCATATTTTGTATTTTGTTCTTTTTTCTCCTCATTTAAGTTATTTTTTCGAGATGTTGCAATTGCTACAATATGCGAAATAAATCATTCAGGATAGGATAGCCGAGAATTACGGCTGTTCTTAGGGGAACGGCAGTCAGTATTTCCGCTCTGAGCCTGGCCCTAACCCTAATCCTGATGGCAAATGTGTCAAAAACTGCCGTAACAATAACAGTACCTGGTTTTACCCATATAAAAGCAATCATGATCTAGACTAAGGATTCAGGGGCATCAATGTGTCCGCTGAAGCCAGGGAAACAGCCCAGCGCCCCCCCCCCCAAAAAAAACCACAGCCAACACACAACACAGCCCCTTGCCCAGTTCCCTCACTTTGGGTAGTGGCTGCCGTGCACGATTCATTTTTTTCTGACGAAATAATTTATTTCCTACGATTTCTCATCCAATTTTATTGGAAGGAAGTATTTCGCATCCCGCTGTAGATGATCCCATTTTATTTCCTAGGAAATATTAGGTTGCAGCGTAAATGTTATTCTGTGTGACGCAAAAATATGACCTTGTCACGGGGTCATATTTTTGTAGGATTGACCAATTACATGCGGACAAAGCAGCACAAAGTGTCAGCTGTACAACAGTCTGCTACCACGGCGTACACGATAGGAATTATTTCCAAAAGCATTTGATTGTACACGAAAAATAGCACAAAGCCTATTTGTGGATTTTTTCCAATACGACAAAAATGGGAAGATGTTTCCCGTCGTATACGATAAAATAAATTCCTACAAAATATTTCGTACGAAAGAAATGTATCGTGTACGGCGGCCTTTAGGAAATCGATCAATTTAGAACTACATGTACCAGACACCAGAATATAACTGCTCACACGTGGCAGCCTAATACATTTCCCTAAAATTCTAGAGCAGCCAAAGCCAACCCAAAACAGTGCGTTCTGTTCTGGGACACGTTCTGGAGAATTACCTTCTTCTTAAACATCTTCGCTCGCGGATACCTCACAGCTTCGTGTTTCTCCATGCATGTCCCCCGCCGGTCACTCATCTGGCAGACAAGGCTGCCGCATTTTGGAATCGCTACGAAGGTCGTACAATTCATGACCATGAGGCAGACAGCAGCACAAGAAATACGCGACTTTTCTTCTCCATCATCCAAAGACGGTGACTGTAAACTCCAACCTGTCACGACGATTTGGTAAATAGTGAATTTCATCTCGAGAGCCGAAAAAATCCGTCTGTCTATGTGGATGTTGACCTACACCGTGACAGACCTCCGTTTTGACACTGGGTGACTATTTCGAAGCCCTCCGGCCATATTCGCGAAAATCTAAGCGACCATCAGTGACGTCACAGCGAAATCTTGCAACGTAAAGAAGGAAATTGAAATCTAGCGTGTAACGAGTAATCGGTTTCGAGCGTACGTTCTGTACCGATCAGAAAGGGGAAACGGTAACAAGATTATAAGGAGTAAGCCTGATCTTATCTTTGACGTGCTAATAATTTAGTTAATGGCCGTTTGTGAACAGATGATATGAACCCCTGGTGAAAATGCAGGAAGACTGTCGTTTTGGAAAACAGGCTGATCGCTGACGAAGTACCGGTAATGACGTAATCAGTCAATATTTTGTTATTTGTGTGTATTGAAAGTGACAAGTAGAAGTATTGATCGCCAAATTGAACGACGTTTTGTCTTGTCATGTCTTATGCATTGTTTGCTGTCACATTGGTACAGTGGTCCGTTAACGTTTTCTGGCCTCGGCTATGCATGATACCCCCTCCCCCCCCCCCAAAAAAAAATCGAACAATCATTGATATGAAGAGGAAGGTTAGTTCCGGCTAGGATAGAGTTGATGGGACGACAACGTACTAATATCGTCTTGGTTCAAAATCATTGCGTCTCACAGGTGGTGCTAACTACGTCCCGCACCGACCTGACTACGCCACGAATGTAAATCCAAGAAAATAGCGATATGAGGCTTATTTCTTGCAAACTTTGCAAATAATTGACTGATATTTCATTTCTGGTGAGAAATTGTCATAGATATTATGACATTGTTGAGAAGAAAAGGATGATGTCAGGGTTATGACCCCGGCAGCTAGTTCACTTTACTGACGTAAGAAGCAGGTAAGGCTACGGTTATACCGAACGCGATTCCTCTGTGATTCACCCTGGATGATCAATTTCTGTTAAGCTGAGGGTTGCTGTAAATTGAGTTGATGCTCGTAGTTAATCTGAGTTAAAATGGCGGATTTCCACCTTTCTTCCTCGACTGACGAGGAAAATGAGGATGTTTCGGAGGAAACTTTAAGGTGAGATATCATCAGACTAGGCCTATCCGCTAACCACGATGCTAAGGTATTGATACCTAGCAATTCAGCTTCAATAAACGACTACGGTATGTCCCGAGATTAGGCGTTTAACGCGCCGAGGCATCAGTGACGACCGATGATGAAGCGGTGAAAATCGCTAATTTTTTTTTTTTTTTGGGGGGGGGTTCGGCCACCTCGAGGCTTGACACCGCCATGTTTGGCCGCAAATTTATAATTCTGCATCTGATCTTTGCCCACACGCATGCTTTTGGCCAGAAACTACGAAAAAACCACAGAAATCGGGCAGCTGATGTGCGCCCGCTGTTCAGCTGAGGTGGCACCACTGTTATGCTGAGCTTGTCAGAGTCTCTTGATAGGTAAGGTGTAGGTAGGTCAATCTTGAATGGTTGTCAATAAAAGCGAATATGGTTGGTTTATTTGCACCGATCACATTTTTTGACAGACCAATGTCTTTCCTTGGTAACTTTTTGGTTACAAGACTGGTCTGACATCATCGATCACGCAATTACTCTTCTAATACCATTCAAACTCTGTATAAAAGCTGTTCCCTCCCACATTCATGCAGAGAACTTCACATCGAAGACATGTAAGTGTTGCTATTTTTTTCTGCCGAATTTTTCCTCTTTTTCCCCTATAGTTCATTTCAACTTCATCTATTATTATGCGTTCATGGCCAAAATTGAGCCATTTTCACTGGGTATATATTGCTCAGGTTAAACTTCCTGTTGGCTTCAAGCATTGAGGAAAGTCAGACTTTAATGAAAGTGTGGCTGAAGTCCAGCTCGTCCACATACGGCCCTTCGCGTCTTCTTCAGTACATGCTGACTGAAAAGGGTCATGTAAACTGTTATCAGTAACATGATCATCAAGTCATATACATTACTATATTCGACTGTAGATGCAAAAGTAGATCATAACCTGCTACTAAAGGAAAAATACATTACAATAGTTGATTGCCATCGCCAGACAAGACCAACTCTCGCCAAAAAAAGCAAGGCAAGTGTTCAACATCAGTTTGCCGACAACAAACCCACACCATTCTCGACACAACACCACATTCTCAATGAACTACTGATCTTCATAAACTTCTACTGGAGTTATCATAAACTAATGCGGATGTCAGGTCGGCCTTGCGATGGCACAGAACAGGCGCAGACTGACTTTTCCGGATCACTTTGTGCCTGAGGCACGACAGCGTGGAACAAATCAGTCGCCGATCTGGTGTGACGTGACTGCAGTTGCGTCTCAGTTACGACGATCGGGATCAGTCGCCGACCAAAAAAGATCACAAATCGCAAGAGTTGAACCTATTCAACTTCTGTGTCATCCCGACGGGCGTAATCCATTCGCAGGTGACCTGAACAGGGTTACGATTCCCTGGGCCCTGATGCTGCTTGTTCCACGATGATCGTACACATTTTCGTTTTTGTGGCCTGACCATGACTGTGACACTTGATGCCGACTGTTCCGTCGTAGCGCAGGCAATCGCAGTGTGACCTGACATCCGCATTACGGGTAAACTGGGTGATTTGACACCATTTTTTTCTTTCATTGACATACGATTTAACCTGGTTTTCCATCGAAACGGTTCTCACTACTTCTCTGAAAACCTTGACTTGGCAAAAATTTCAACATTTAATTCCAGCTAATTCCAACTGAAAGCTTTGATGTGTGCAAACAAACTGAAGAGGAATTTTACCACGCACCAGCTAAGACAATTGCTGATATCCCTGCCACCTCAGAAGACCAGCGCGTCACAGTTCAAGGCATTGTTAAAAAGGTAATTTAACACGTGTTGCAATCAACACCTACACAAATTACTGGTTTCAAAGCACTCCAAGAAAAAAATCCTACACGTTGACAGAGGAGCAAAAAAATGTCCAACATGTACAGTACAATCGGCGAATGATTCAATTGTACTTCGATTATTATTTACAACTGTCGCATATCGTCTCCACAAATCTCAACCACGAACATACATGTAGTCCCATTGTACTGGGATCTAAAAGGAACTGAATGTGCTATGCAGCTCCTCCCATCTACAGTGCAGCTCCATCGGCTTCATAGATTTGTGGCAAACTGGCGGAATGTTGCCACAATAGTGAGCTTTTGCAAGCGCCCGGTTAGGCCCTACGACGACGTTTATCTATTGTGTGAGTGCACCCAAACAATAGATAAACGTAGTCGTATGGCCTAACCGGGCGCTTGCGAAAGCTCACTAATGATGCTTGAAATACTACTGATAATTGTCATGGGCAATGTTATGCCCCTTTGAAATGTGCAGCGATCATTAACCACCATGGTTTTGGACTTTACAAAACTAAGGACTTACAGCAGCACGAACGCCTTGCATTTTATTATCTCGCTCCATCAATGAACATTACTTTACTTTACAGATCTCCCCCTGCAAACCAACATTAATTGGCAGAAACGCGATCTCATCATTGATGATGGCATTTCAATCAATGTGAAATTCTGGAACAGTCAGTCAACCATTGTTACTGACAACCACATCGACAAAAAGTGCGCATCGAAAATGTCAAGACTGACCACTATAACAAAGATGGCGAAACAACATTTTCGTTGGCATCGACATCGGAAACCACCAATGAAATGGTCCATGGACCATGTGCTCACTCGTTTGGACATACAGTGTAATGACAGAGAGAGGTACATGTCAGTTATGAGCAATCTGGGTCAAGTCATTCCCAAGTTGCAGGACTTCAGTGATTGTTGGGTTATGCCACCTGGTGGCCATATTGGATGTCCGATCGGGCCAAAACTTCACATGCACATAAAGGTCATCTAGAGGGAGCCACATAACACATTTGAGCGCTCTGGGTCAAGTCGTTCCTGAGTTATAGCACATTTGATGATTTTCAGGTTACGCCACCTGGCGGCCATATTGGAAGTTTAATCAGGCCGAAATTTGACGTGCTTGTAAAGGTCACCTAGAGGGAGGTAAATATCAAGTTCGAGAACTCTGGGTCGAGCCATTCCTGAGTTACGGTATAGCACTTGGTCGATTTTCAGGTTACGCCACCTGGCGGCCGTATTGGATGTCCAATCGAACCGAAACTCGGTAGTTTTGAAGGTACCCCTCTAATACATGTTTATGCAAGATATGAAGATGCTCGGTGAAATAATGAAGACCTGTGACAGGTTCGTCACTTTTGTTGAACTTTGACCTCTGTGACCTTGAAAAGTAGGTCAAATCAAAAACCCGTTATATATGTTATGTATCCTAATTAGATACACCTATGATAAAAATTTGGAGACGATCCAGTCACTAGTTCATGAGTTATTGCACTTTTTGTGTTTTTGGTTCATGAGTTTCTGTAAAACTCGACAAAACTCATTCGTTAAATATCGTCAGAGCAACAATTGAAACAAATTGTTCGGATGAACTATCACTTCGGCGACACACCTGGCATATGCGACCAGTCACTTTACACAATGCGTACACTGTATTTTGACACTTCGACACGCTGCATATTTCGGCACTTCGACATCGAAGGACATAAATTAAAGCGGACTATTCGTGCCGAGTCAAAGATTCAACAGCACCGTTTCCGGAGCGGCCGCCGCAATGCATTTACCAGTTGTTGTTACGAATAAAACGGGACGTTTTATTATTTTTGGTTCACTTTGGACAGACGCGAACAATCCGCTTTAATGAACGCAGGCGCATGGTCTGGTTGTACGTTCCACATTGTACATTTATACATTTCATTTTCTCGCTCTAATACATTCTAACTTTTCAGATCGTACCTGCCATAACTGAAATTGAAATTAATATCGCACTCCGGGAACAAAATTCTGGCAATCCAAAAAGGAAAAACCACAGCGGATGTCTATACGTTTAATCCTTCAATACAACTGCCGATGATCCCAACCTCAAAACGCCTGGTTGTCAC
This sequence comes from Notospermus geniculatus, assembly GCA_002633025.1. Lineage (NCBI taxonomy): Eukaryota > Metazoa > Nemertea > Pilidiophora > Heteronemertea > Lineidae > Notospermus > Notospermus geniculatus. The sequence continues at coordinate 268,331 of NMRB01000005.1, read as the reverse complement.
AGTAAAGGACAACGAGATAACTCGAGTTAGTACACCTTATACACCGTGGAGAATCGCCAGCGTATTAGCCGAGTTTCTCAGGTGGCAGCACTGTGATCCGAGTCGAACATGGCGGCTGTGTCACATATTGATGTGTGTGTTGCCGACTAAAACGCTAAAGATGGAGAGTTTCGGTCGAGGTGAGCGAGTTTAAGTAAATTCGAGGATGACCTAGTTATAATTTGCAATAGAACAAGCCGAAATATAGGTGCTGAAGGAGTGTTGTTTCTTTGTTTGAAGTGGAAATGTTCGTAGTGTTAGGCCGGTTCGGCGCCGGTTGTTTGATTGACCGCAGTGACACTCGAACTTTTCCACTTCAAATGTAAAACCAACTACGTAATTCCAATTCAGGAAGCTTTAGATTAATCGACGATAAACTGGAGGTCATCCTCGGCATAATTAAGTCTAAGTGTGTATACCTTTCATCTTCGGTACTTGCTCACCCCGCTTTGGAGTTGACATCTTCAACATTTGTGACACAGCCGCCATGTTTCGACTCGGATCACAGTGCTTCCACCTGAGAAACTCGGCTAATGCGCTGGCGATTCTCCACGGTGTTATACCATGTATCTCCATAGTATTTGCAACGGTGGCCATGTTGCAGGTATACACGAAACAATTTTCCACCAGAGGTAACGGTCTATGGAAATTTAACTTCCAATTCCTTTAGTGTATTCTTTCGTTGTATGCCTCAAACATGGCCGCTCTCTCGTCACGTGGAAACGCTCTGCAAAAGGTAAACCTGAAACAGTGGCGAGATGAGATTCCGAGGTTCTCGTATTTGATATCGGCACCACCGTGCTACTCTCCAAGCAGCAGGCTAACTACGTAGTCGGCGAATTGATCCCAGTTTACTCTGTACATTTTGCAATACATTTTTGTAGTTAGTCTTACTGCCACTACGTACCTCCCCTCTACGTCGGCAGTCAAATAACGCATCTGAGATCCAATACCTTGCTCCTTTTAATACGAACCCCTGTCGCCCATCAGTGACATACATGTACTATGTCCCATAGTTAAGATAAAAAAGGTATCTCAACTATGGAACGACGTATTGGGTAACATAACATTCAGTAATACCAACGACAAAAGCACACTGGGTGCAGCTTACCTGTATTCTAGGTTTTCCGTTTCCTGACTCCTATTACAATGTATAGTATAAAATACTGAATACGTCCCCAAATCAATTTCAGATCTTCGACACAGACGAGGAGGAGGAGGAGGATGAAGAAAAACGGGAAAGCAACTAATGCGAAGACCAGAGTCGCAGCCCTAAAGCTGATCGCAGGAACATTCAAACACCCGAGAGTTCCACCAGAAGTCACCATACGAATCTACAAAACCATGGTCAGACCAATCTTCGAGTATGCCGCCCCTGCCCTGATGCTGTTCTCGGAGAAACACTTCAAGAGACTGAACGCACTACAGAACAAAGCCATGAAGATAGCATTCTATCTCCCCAACTACATGAGTCCAGCCTTCCTAGATGCCACCCACGCATTGCCGACGCCACAAGAACGAATCCAAGCCCTGGCAAAACGCTACTTCACATCCGAACACAGAGACAGAGACATCAAGGATCTCTACGAAGCAGCCACCACTCCCCCTGGGACTTCGTGATCCACTCAGACGCACACCAATCGGAAAGACCATCATGCTACAGTAGCCATCACATAACCACGCCAAGTCTCGAGCTCCCCATCAAAGAAATAACCACGAGATGTTCAACCGAGATGCACTGATCTCCAACACCAAACACGAGCAGTTTCAAGCCCACCAAATACAGTGATTGGCCAGGATACACAGATCCTCACCGAAGTTACTGAAGCAGCGACAAGCTGGATCAAATCAACCTACCCCCCCCCCACGTGTGCATCATTCTCTGTATTATACACAAGATGGCTCCCAAATTATCGGCAAGTAAAGGTTCATTCTCAACTGAGATTGAGGTGGATACTAAGTAATCTCCCTAACCGTCAATATGCAAGGAAGTTCAACACCCCAAGAAGAACTGTATGGTGACAAGTGTTAGAAAATCTAGAAAATGCACATATTGATAAATGGGATAAAATTACATCAAAAGAACTGTATCATGAAATTTTAAATGAGAAGATTCGAAGGGATGGGCGTATTCCCGTAACATATAAAAAACCACTAACTGAATGGGGGGATATACGGCTTTCTATTTGGACATCACCTTTACTGAAAAACTACGAAAAAGAATTATATTATACCTTTATTCATAATAAATTGCCAGTTCTCAAACGGTTTATACAATTTTGGGGGAGGGATAAGCTAAGAAACTACTGAAACTATAAAACATATTTTTTGGGAATGAGCGGGACAAAAAACTGAGAGAGATAAACTAAATGAAATGTTACGGGAATCACGCCTATCGGTCTTATCGTATGATGATCTACAAGCACCAAGTAATGTATCTAGAGAAAAGATTGCTTTATGTGGTATATTTGTTGCTATTGTATGGGTGATAAGAGGGAGACGGAAAAGGGGTAGAATTTGAATGGAGTGAGAGTGCTAGAGAATAGGTGGAATGTGATGAAACGAATAGTCAGTGAGAGAAGTTAGGTCGGTAGTGCAGTTAAGCCTAGTCTACACTACCCGCGAATGCATCGCCGATGGACCCCTGACCGCGAACACAGGTTATTCGCGGTGACCCACCGCGAATAACCTGTGTTCGCGGTGTCACCGCGAATACCCGCGAACGTGTCTACACCTGATGAGTATTTGCGGCTGTTCCCTGCCCTCCTGTTGGCTCCCGGCCGGTGACCTCATTCTGATCAACTACATCCGGGTCACCACGCCAGCTGCCACTGACCGCCGATGTCCCCGGGAAGGTGTCTCCACTGTTCGCGGTCATTCGCGGCCATTCGCGGTATGCCTGCCAACTCGCGGGCGGCGCGATTGCTTCGCGATTTTTTCAACATGTTGTAAACGGCCGCGAATGCCCGGGAACACTCGCGGGGTGTTCGCGGGCATTTCCATTCGCGGTCATTCACGGTGCCGTGTCTCCACTTGGCCCGCGAATCACCGCCGATCACCACCCGAGTCGCCGCGAGTATACTCGCGGTGACACTCGCGGTGGTTCGCGGGGACTCGCGGGCCAAGTGGAGACAGGCCTTTTACTCATGTGAAAAAAAATTCATTTTTTGTTAAAGCAACAGGTGTGATATAGAGAAGGTACAAGGTCAGTGATTTAATCTAGTATTAGTTAAAACTCTTGGTTTAGATTGTTTTATGATTTAAATGTTTTAATTTAATGTTTTATGTAGTGTTTTTTGCATTGTACTCTTACATTTAGTTGATTTGAATGAGTTTTATTGTTGCTTTTAGTGTTTTAGTTGCATTAGTATTTTATGTTATGTGTCGCCTCTTAGAGTTTTAGTTGTATTAGTGTTTCATGTGATATGTTGAAGTTAGTGTTAGTATAAAATGCAATGAAAATGCCTGGAAAAAGTAACCTAACATTAAATTGTGTGCCTAAAAATTTGATTATGTTCCATTTACATTACCTCATTTTTATAACTCTTATTCACATACCGTAGAGTCGGTTCTATAACATCAATGCATTATATGCCGAAGTCCCGCCCCAGTTCATTACATGGTCAGAGCCCGGTTTCCCGCCCGCACTGATCGACCAATGGCGCACAGAAGAAGGCCTAGTCAGTTTCTTGCGAATACGACATGAGGTGGTGGGACATCACTATACTCCAGAGACAAATGACAAGAATGTGCCTTCATCGTAGGCAGGGATAAAGTTACCACTATAATTCTGGTGAGCCGTTGAGGTAAAGGAGGTCATCCTATCACTATCAAGATAAGCAAGACCTACAAAAATAGAACGTCTGAGCTACTATGATATGTTTCAATGTGACTTTTAATACTCACCTCAACTGTCATCTTTTCATTTGAAAAAAATGCATCCAACAATCAACACAAAACGCTGGCTAAACAACATACACACATATACGGCTTACAGACTCAACTATACAGTTGCATACTAGTATGTGTAGATTGTTGCTGTCCTGTGTGATCTTTGGCATGTTTGGGCAAATGCTGGTAGCGAGCATTGGAACAGATACTAAGATAATAATAACAAGTGCGAGCTGAAGTAGCAATTAGTGGGTGAGAAAAATGATGGATTGCACAGGCATCGTTGACAAGTAAAAATAAACAGCAGCCTCGGCTGGAAAGCAGCGAACAAGGCAAATTCTGTCATTTGTCCCTGGAGTAACTAGGCCTATGAAGTCGGTCAAATGCCGCAGTAAACAACTTGTATCAATAAAGAATCCAAAGCTTTTGTCAACCACTAACAACAGAGCCGTGGAATTCTTGAATGCATGGTGAAATTGATCCCTATTCCATGAAACCACAAATCCGTAAATAGCGCCTAGTACTGACGGCCTATTCAAATCCCCGTCACGAATGTCAGTCTTGACCAACATGTGACCAGTGCGTAGTAAAATGGGCGTTGCTAGTCTTGAATTTTGGAATGATGTTATAGAACCGACTCTACGGTATACTCTGGTTTCGTGTTTTTAACACACCTTTCAGATATTCAAGGCGGGCACTGAACGCGCCGCCCCTGCATAGGTGCACAAAGGGTCTTTCAGTTCATTCACCACGGATGACCAATCGCTGGGCCGCACGGTGTCTGCACCGCTCAAGACGTCTAGGCCTTTTCGGGCTATCTAGTCCACGTGGTCAATTTCATTCAACTCCTACTGACGGCCGAACGCCGCAAGGATAAATACCAAACCACAAGTCATTCATAGTCTGATCAGTTACAACACGCGGTCAACTAAATTCAATCCTCCCCGCCCTATCTCCACCTTGGCCTTTTACTCCGCAAGAGGCCTATTGTCATACTCGATGCATATTACGATGGAGGCGGTCTCACCACCTTGTAATGAAGGTGTGTTAAAAACACGAAACTAGAGTATTTACAGATGTAATTTTTATAAATAAACGGCTGTGATGATTGCGACTCCTCCCCTCAACCGCGCCTGCGGCATGACTTGGGGTAGTCTCGCTTGGCCAGACGTTACGGGCTCACCCTTTCTGTAAATCACACTCCGCGTCTGGCTCTTTTAGCGATTAACAGTCGTGAAGACCGCGTGGTGGCAGCACGGATCCTTGGGTTTTCCCAACCTCGTTCGCTTTCTGACAATATGGCGAGTGGTCAAGGTTGTCTGAGCGATTTATACCCCTGGTCCCGTATTCATAAAGCTACTTAAGTCTAAGTATGATACTTATCTTTTGTGTTGAACAAAGGATAAATGTCATACTTAGACTTAAGTAGTTTTATGTATACGGGACCTGGGGACGAGGTTGGGTTTTTCCTGGAAGTAATTTCCGCGGGAATTATGAGTGAGAAAGCGTGGTGATTGGCTGGAGCCCAGTGGAGTGCCATCTAGTGGTGTTACCGGCTTTTGAGCCCCAAAAGTGCCAGTGTGTAGGAGACCGGGACGTCGGATACACACTGGGGCCGAGTGTAGACTTGGGGTTGGACTCGCCTTCTGAGCCAGAAACAAAAAAAGGGTCATTCTCTGTATTATACACAAGATGACATCCAAATTGTCGGCAAGTAAAGGCGTGACACTTTATGTTGGATTTCCTTTGTGTTTGTTCCTTTGTGTGTCGCATACGTGGATCACTGCACGGAACTCGGGAGCTCGTGACGTTGGGTGTGACGTTTGGTGTTGTCTATTCATAACTGTTGGGCACTTCAAACAGTTCACTGTAGTGTGACAATAGGGAGGTTTCGCAAGCGCCCAAACAATAGATAAACGTCGTCGTAGGGCCTAACCGGGCGCTTGCGAAACCTCCCTAAAGGCCTCAACCCACTGACGCGTTTTCGCGCAGCGGGAAAACGCAGCGGCAGAAAATGCTTTGTTAAAAGGCAGCGGACCTAGAATATAACAAAGAATTTGTCGGGCGGTGATGAAACCGCGGCGGGAAAACGCGACAGTGGGTTCAGGCCTTTAAGGCCCGAACCCACTGACGCGTTTTCACGCAGCGGGAAAACGCAGCGGCAGAAAATGCTTTGTAAAAAGGCAGCGGATCGAGAAAATAGCAAAGGATTTGTCGGGCAGTGATGAATCCGCGGCGGAAAAACGCGACAGTGGGTTCAGGCCTTAATACTTGCAATGTACAGCATCAGTTTGGTACCTTCAACAGTCATGAATAGACAACAACTCTATTATGAGCACTTCGAGCGAAACAAATTCGTTTACAGAGTCATTGCAAAAACCGTCATCCAAAGTTGAGGGATTACTTTCTGCTTTCTTATCCCTTTCATCGCCGGACCGACTCATATTCTTGAGCCACGTTTTATCGAAGTTGACAAATAATGAAATGCAAGATTTTGCTTTCGCTCTTGGTGAATCGCAATGGTCCAGCGTATACGATAATTCTGAGAGTATCTCATGTATTTACAAAAATGTTATATATCTAAGTAACATGGACATTGACATTGACAGTGTGGTTACTCATTTCGTCAGGGGTGTGGCTGCCGCTGATAATAGGGATATACCATCATACAGATTAGGATGTCTAATAGAGAACATATACAAAATGAGAAACCAGCAATTCATAGGGCCATTGTCTTCCCTCCAAAATCTTAACTGTTTCGCCGTATCAAACAGTCACAAAGTAGTTGACATGAACAGTTCTGTTGGTTCTGGAGGAACTCGGACGACTGTAAGAAATTGGCTGTCAAATCAGGCACGTTCTACGGAACTGTCATGTCCAGAAGGTGATATTGGCAACGTCTTCGATAATGAGCAAGTTATCGGCAAAACATGGAATATCCACGCCATAACAAAGTGAAAATGTCTATAATTTGCAACAATGTTTTCTTTCAGTTGGATCCTGCAGGCAATTTACAAACGCAGGAAGCGCTAATGCCCAACAACTGATTTAGGCAGCCAGGTTTCGTTGAAAAAATCATAGAGGTGCGAGAGGAGAGAGACCACGCATTATTTCACGGTTACAAGGTGCTCCATTACGAACAGCTGTACATGTTTCAAAAGGACGCAATTGCAAAAATAGTTCAGGAACAACGCCGTAATGCTGATGGTGAAAAGAGAAAAGGGGATGGTCTGTGATGTCTCCATATATAAAAAAAACATTTCCCATCCACTGGGTTTCGAACCCAGGACCCTCCGATCGCAAGTCAGACACAAGAACCACCACACCACCGAGCTCCTCATATGAGCAGACTTTGGTTCCCCTCGGTTTGTTTCCGATTTTCTCCAGTTGATGCCCTGTCCCATCGACTGGAGAACTGAGAAAACTCAAAATGAGTAGACTTTGTCTCCACTTCAGAAGGAGACTCCAATTGCAGTTATCTCCAGTCGATGCAAGAGGGCACCAGTCTTAGAAAACTGGTACTCATTCTGTGTTCGAGTAGCAAAGAAACTCATTTTAGGGACAAATTAGTAGGCTGGAGACTCATTTTATCTCGAGATGAGATCGATTTTTTTCTGTGTCCTGTCAGAAATGTGGCACTAGTTATAGCAAACGAAACAGGTCATGTGACAACTGCAAAGAAAAGTTAGAGAAGCAAACTAATGACAATGAGCAAACAGAGCCTAGTGCTAAATAGTGTGCTGCATTGAGATAAAGACAAATTCAGAAGAGGACACCTCAACAATGGCTTCATTTATGAGGGGCAATGATGAAGGAGACCGATTCCCTAGCGTTGAATCTGGTCCATCCAATGTTGTGAGGGTCACTCCAACGTCGGACCCTGTTTTCCTGAACCCAAACTCTTACGAAAATGTATCCTTGGTGCTGAGAGACATAAGACGCACAGATGGTATTTAAGATACCATGGGAATAAGAGGAAATGGACATTAGTCTGTTGTGATGGTGTCCCATACATCTTGTCTTTGAATCTTATACAGTTGGTGACAAGGACGTTATCTAGCCTTTAGTTTCTTTGAAGCCCGTTTTTATTTCATTATGTGAGGATTTTTCTTTGTAAGTTACGCGACAAATACCATTTATTTGTTAGAATTCAGACGTTCCAGTTGTTTTCTTTAAATGTCCCCAATTCAGTTGTACACGCGATTCAGACGTTTGCGGGATTCAGTGGTATACGCGATTTAGACCTTAGATGGCGCTGCAACCAGAATTACTGTTATTGATTCAGGCGGCAGTGGTACTTCGGCACTCCTCTCATCCTCCCTTCGAGATATGAAAAATTGATTGTAAATTCCTGACAAAATGTCTACAAAATCATGAAAATGTACCAGAAAATGTGCCCGCGAGCAAAGGCCTATATATTTTTAAAATGACATATGCGATCTTATAGGCTTGACACGTAGCGTCTCAAGTTTGTCCAATTTTTTTCATTGAATAGCATGAGTGTTGTCGGTGCGTACTCAATAATAGGCCGGATTATTGTTTTGTAGATGGCAACTCTCCCATCCGGCGGGGCCCTTGGTGATCGTACGACCCAGCGATTGTTTTCAGCATGTTTACACGTTGCTTAACGCGGTCAAATATGACAGGTACACACCACTACGGATTATCATTACTCGCCGCAAGGTGCACTTCTCCGGGAATATCTGCACTCGGAGTTAAGGGGCTACCCTAACAGCGTTCTAGTACGGGGATCTAAATGCCAGACACCCCACCTTCGGCGATACCACAACAAATCCAAACGGGATTTTACTGAACGTTGATGTTGCAACTATTAAGACTTTGTGTTTCATGTTTTATTGTCGGGGTTCCATTGTAGATAAACAATGGCACAGGTAGAATTGAATAAACGAGAAGCAATCCCGAGGGATAAGACTGTGATACTTCTCACCGAATTGGAACATACTCTGGCACAGACTGATATTGCGGACTGTTTCAGTGGATTAGGAATAAGCATTGAAGGCATTTAGTGTGTACAAATAGTATACAGCAGTTTTGAAATAACATTTCTAAATGAAAGGGAGAAAACATGGTTCATGAGAGACCATGCCCAAATAAGGTCAATCCCGTTCGCTGCAAAGGAGGCACTCAGTTATGATAGACCACGTCCTGAACTGGCAACCACCCATATTATTGGATGTCCATATGAGTTGCCCGATGACTTGCTTCGAGCTGGGGGACTACGTAAATGTAGTTGCACTCTTCAGAGGACATTTAAAGCCTCCATACAGACATATTGAATCCGGGATCAGGCATTGCAAATACGCCAAAACATTAAAACCAATCCCTACCCATATCTTCATCAAAAGGGTGAAGGTCCTGTTCCGATATGATGGACAGGGGCCGTATGCATAAAACATCTTACTCCTTAACTTTGTTTTTCCCTTAAGACCGCAAAGGATTCCTTACAGAAGGACATTTCTTAAGTGATATGCATAAAATGTCGTAAGGCAAACCTTAGGGATGTATTTTCCCTAAAACGTCGTAAGGCAAAACCTTAGGGATGTATTTTCCCTCAAGTGTAAGAAATTTCCTTAAATTCTAAGGATGTCAGTTACAGGCAGTTATCAATTATGCCACATATCTCAGCCAATCGGAGCGACCATTACAAACAGATTTAATCTAAATTGGTTTGGTAAGTGATTGCGTAATCTTGTCCAGAGAAGGTTTCTTAGTGGCTGAGGAAACTCCATAAGTTTTTACTGAAAATGCCCAACGCCACAAGGCCTTACTCGAGGCCTACATGCATTGGACCGTCGTGTCTCTACTTAAGGTACCTCTGGAGGTACCTTATGATAAGGAGTGATTTGAGGGAATTTCCTTACCTTAAGACTGTTTATGCATACCACATAAGAAAAGGGTAATTCTTAGGACAAAACTTAAGAATTTTGCACTTAAGGTGTTTTATGCATACGGCCCCTGGACCTCAACCTCCAGTGTACAAACTGCTTGAGGAAGGGGCACTCCGAAAATGAGTTTTGAATTTCGCAGTTGAGTTTTGAATTTCGCACTCGAGTTTTGAATTTCGCAGTCGAGTTCTGAATTTCTCAGTCTAATTTGGAATTTTGAATTTCGCATGAGCCTTCTGGGCTTTCGTAGGAAATGGACAGAGAAGTCACTCTGCAAATAGAAATACTTGCTGTGGACTCCGACACCAATGAGCTCTTCATTGTCCCAGAAGGAGAAACGAATGCACAGACCTATTCTTTCGACAACGCAGCCACAGTCACAGCTGACCAGTCCAGCTCCCCACAAATGTCATGGCGACAATAATGGGAAAAACCATCTTGAACCTGCAAGAGTAGTAACTGCACGATCAGACATGCTGAAAAAGACAATGGGTCATATGAATAAAGACAAGCAAATGCTTTTACTTCAGATTTGTACAGCATTGCATAGTACATTTGTATTGCAAAATTCAAGTAAAAGCATTTGCTAGTCTTTATTCATATGACCCATTAGCGAGGTTTCGCAACTTGACGAACTACGAACTACGAACACGAAATACGAAAATAGAGTTCGTATTTCGTATTAAGCAAATTTTTGGTTTCGCATAAAATACGAAATACGAAATACGAATGCCCGTTACATGCGCAGTAGCTGTCGTAGAAGGCGCTTTTACTAAAATTGGCGACTGCAGATGAAGTGGAGCCGGGAGTGGAGCATGCTGTGAGCTTATGCCCGCTGTACACGATCAAACACCCTGCCAACACCTCAAACGTAGGCTCAGAACATGATAGGCCAGGGGGCGCCATCTTATTTGTCTTCGAGCTGTGGAGGTGTCAACATCCTCTGGTGAGCTCCTGCTGAACACTTTTTTGAAAGAAAAAAAACTAGACCCAGCTGGGAATCGAACCCACGCTCTGTTATCTTTGTTTCACCGTCTTCCCCATTCGCCCACCGAACTTGATGGTAGGCTTCCCAGGTTTTCTAACTCGAAGGCCTACGCCTATGACGAACACAAATCATGACCGTGTCAGTTGGCTCGTTGGCTGAGTGGATAGAGTGGTCGACTGCAAATCAGAAGGTCGACGGTTCGAATCCCGTCTATGACTATAATTTTTTTTGTATGGAATAGGCTGAATTGAAGTTCTGAATGTCAGAGTTCGGTTCGGACTTGGCTCTTCGACGCAAAACGCACGACAAATCTGCAAAATCTTCGTGCCTTCTATCTACCAAAGACGAAATCCGACATCTAGTCACACATAAAATGATTACGTCTTACACAAACCATTACTGATCTCGTAATTCGTACTGTGCGTTCGGCCGATCCGAAAAAAGTGCTCTAGTTTGACAATGGAAATTGCCCCTGCACAAGAGGCGACGAACAACGAACGTCCACCTACGAACTGAAATAAGCAAAAATTGATGACGTATTACGCTTTTCGTGTTCGGTTTTCGTAGTTCGTAAGGCTGCGAAACCTCTCTAATAACGCAACTTAATTGATCGTCAATACCGTCCAATCAAAAAACAATCACCTGTTGGACAGGACAATCATACTAAAACAACATCATATAGTAATACTTATTGTAATTCTACTTAATTCTACATGTACCTCTGATTCTACCTCTGATTTCCAGTGATTTTCATCACTCTACCTCTGATTCTACCTATGATCGCCCCTGATTTCCATCACTATTTCGAAGATATTTAGTCAAAGAAATATATGTAACCTGCCACAGCAAAACCCAGACTAAATCACTCTCAGCTTCACACGTTGAGACGAAATGTTTGTCAGTATCACTATTGTCTGGCTATTGTGAAATCAGACTGAAATAAAGTCAGTCACACTTCACAATAGACAGACGTCACAGTATTGAAATTGACAAACATTCGTCTCAACCTGCCAAGCTCGAAGCAACTTATTCTGGGTTTTGCTGAAACAGGTCACATATCACGTTCACTGATTGCGGCTTAATTCCAAACTACAGTTGAAGTAATGGCACCAAGCTCAGAGCAACTTATTCTGGGTTTTGCTATGACAGGTCACATATCCTGTTCACTGATTGCTGCTTAATTCTGAACTGCAATTAAAGTAAAGGTACACATGTATACACATGTACATATATAAGATGAATAAATCATTTATCTCGTACTTCCCTCTTCACTTCTTCCCTTTACCATTATCTCACACCTAAACCTGCAGGTGCTATTGACCTGAAATTCAATACATATATACCCCTAGGTCAGATGACCTATGACACCAAGTTTCACTCCAATTTTACTCTTACCTTGGCCACCAGGTGGCAGAAACCAAAAACACAAAATGTGCAATAAATCCATGACTGGATTATCTCGATTTTTTATCATTGGTGCTTCTAATGAGGATGCATGACATTTGTAAAGGCTTCATTTTACCGACCTTAAGGTTACAGAGGTCAAAGTTAAAAATTTAGTCATTTGGTGGCGCGTCTCGTAGCTGCTTGGGCTATTGACTTGAAACTTGGTACATACACACCCCTGTGTCAGATGACCTATGGCACCCCTTTCCAGTCCAATTCGATTCTCCGCTTGGCCACCAGGTGGCCAGCACCAAAGCACAAAGTCCACTAACTCCTGAACTGTAACTACATTGTCGCCAAATTTTTGTCAGGTGCATCTAATGATGATACATGACCCTGGAAACTTTCGCTTCAACATTCATCATTTCTTTTCCTGGTACGTTCGCCCAGGTGAGCACATGGTCCATGGACCATATCATTATTAAAGGTGTGAAGATCCTGTTCCGTTATGAGGGTCAGGACCTTAACTTACAGTGCACACAGTGCCTCAGACGAGGGCATTCCGAACAGGAATGCCTAAATAAAAAAGTAATTTGCTCCACCTGCGGAGGAGGGTATTACAGAAAGAACTGCCCGGTTGAGAAAAAAAGTTGGGTACAATTAGCCACTGAATTGGAAACAGACCAATTTATTTGGGATGCCCCATGAACAGCTCCCAACTAGATAATCAGGAACCCGATCCCCCAAAACCGCAGAAACCAAGATCGAAGAGAAAAAACAACATGAAGAACATACAGATGAAGAATCTGAAGATGAAGTGAACGAAATGCCACAAAAGAATATGAAGACGAAATGAACGAAATGCCACAAAAGAAAGTGTGAAGACAGAATACCTCAGATTATGAGAGACTTCCCTCCTCTCCAACCCAAAACAGCCAAAATATAAATGAAGAAACAAAGAATCAGGAACCCGAATGGTCCACTCTCCAAAAAGACCCAGCGGGATCTGAAACAGATGAACAGGACCTTCTTGAAAATGAACTCCAGCCCGCCCTCACTCCCTTGTCTGAGGAAGGACTGGCAGACCTCAGTGCCACCCCCATGTTCCTTTTACTTATGATAACCCTCACTCTCAATACTGCTGGACTAAGAACGAAACTTCGTCCAGTTATCGACTGTCTCAAACATATATATCCTCTAATATCATTTTATTACAAGAAGTTCATGTTGTACCTGAATCTAGTGTTAAACGTGTAGAAATAGAGTTGAATGTAAAGCGTATTTCAACAATGGGACTATTTTAACAAGGGGAACTGGAATTTTAATGAAAGAAATGGAAAATGCAGTCTTCAACAACTCTATGGGACTAGATAACAGGGGAAATTCTTTAATCCTAAATAGGCAAATTAATAATCAATTGATCAATTTTGTTATCCTATGCACCAAATTGGGGGGGAGGGATATCTCAGTTTTATAAAGATATAGACAATCAACTAGACAACAACACACCAACAGTCATTAGGGGGGGGGGGATTAATGACAATTTATGTCGTGAACCAATCAGACGTGCTGCCCACGATATTGCTAAGAAGGAAATCATGCTTTTATTGAGATTTCAACAAAAATGTTATTTATTGGCCCAATGCGTAGAATGTATGGAAATGCGAAAATATACACAAGAAGGAATCCAAAAATGTCATCAAGGCTTTATAGAATATACATCCACCAATCTCTCTTTCCACTCGTAAGAAAATATATGTATAGGCCTATTCCAGTACCTTTTTCTGACCATGATATATTTCGTCTTGAACTTGATATGAACGAACACAAACGATGGGGGAATGTGGACATACAAAACAATCATTGACATTTGGTTCAGAATCCAATAAGACTCAAAAAAAGGAAGGCAAGAAAGTGAGTGTTCTCTTCCGTACATTGGAGACGGAAAGTAAATATTTTCCTGCTGTGAAAGCTCTTTTGAATGGCAGTGTAAACAAGGCTGTAAAGGGGCTTTCAGTTAATGTCCCATCCAAGTTTGAAACAGCCGTCGTTAGTTCGCTGAGATGAAGAAAGTCAGCAAGGCCACAGCTCGTGATAAAACCCATGTTGGAGACATCACAATTGATAAACTAAATGCACTTGTAAAAAATCAGCTCCGCAACTTTGGTCAATACTCTGCAAGTTGGCCCAAAAGACAGTAATAAAAACAAGACATGTGACATGTGACTTCAATAAAGTTCTTTTTGCAATTTGTACCTTGAGCATTGCAAAGTCCAGAAATTCAAATGCATTCCAGGAGTACATACCCTTGCCATTCAGTCGTTTCACTTGAAAAATGACAGCTACATGGTGTTAGATTCCCTGGGTGTGACCTTGTCGCCTGCAACATCCTACAGGATATTGAACGATGCTACCAAAATGGCAGAAGAAAAAGTCCAGCACTGGAGGAACGAGATGGAAACAAACAAAGAGGTAGTACAAGTGCTTGTCAATTTGTTTAAAACTATGCATACTAATTGAATATACATAGTGTAGTATAACTGAGTAAACTGACTTGGTTAATTGTTTGTCAAGATGACCCGTTGAACAATGGTATCTTTATATGGGTACATTTTTTTCAGGCAGAAGAAAAATCCTTGCAGAATACAGACCAGGAAATGGACTAGGCAGGCCACACATATTCCACAAGTATCCTGCCAAGTGTACCAGATATTCAGCAGGTTCCAAGTCCTGGTTTTAGGTGAATTTTGAAGCCGATATTTTGCGTAGTCCACCATTCTTTAAAGGCATGACAAATATTTTCTCGGAAGTTACATTTGTATGACATACGTACTCTTATGTAATTGATTTTGCAGATTTAATATCGATAACCTGGACTACCAAATACATGTCCGTGACATGACATTGGAACACCAGAACATTCTGAAACACTATGTGCAAGTAAGTTTTTTTTAAAGTAAGGTATCTATCAGGTATTATTATTAATAGTGGTCCTGGGCTAAAGCCCAGTGCCCTTTTCACTTAGTGCTCAAAAGCAATGTAAAAAAATGGAAAAAATGACATGTTGATATGTTATCTGTAATCTTTTGGTAAAATTGTTTCAGATGATGGAATACGAGACCGGGTGAACTGTGAAAGTATTCCGAATGATGAACCAAGAGCAAAGCTAACTGACATGGATAATGCACTGTTCATTCCATCAAGTGAGTAGAATTTCACCATGAGGGAAGATATGATTAATGTAGTTGGCAACATCCTGGTTGAAAATTTTCCTGAGTTCGGCAAGTACTTTGAAAAAGTCCACTTTCAACAAAAGTATTGAGAAGTGATGAAAATGAAATCTGAAGTGGTAAGTAATCCTTTTGCAACTGAGTTTTGTTAAAGTTGTTCCATTTCAATCCAGTGCTTGCTTTATACAAGAGATCTGTCTGGTCATAAAGCAACAAATTCACCATTTTCAAGTATTCTCTGCACATCCCTAGAGTGTCTCTGCTGAACATATTACCATCAACATTATCTGGTGTGTTGGGTTTTGTCTTTTCAGAACAGGTATTCATCCCCGCTATCCCTCTTCATGGAAGTTATGTTTTTATTGCTGTTGTTGAAGATATATCATTGAGATTCATGCAAATTGTTTGTTTTTTTCGTTGTTGTTCAGGATTTAATCAATTTAGCATTAAATGAGAAGACAGGATGAGTCACTGATGATACAATTGTTGTAGAACTGTTTAACCTTTCATCATTTTTGTGGCACGTTAGCACACTCATGTAGGAAAACAAAGCAAGAGTGGAAGAGAGCTACAGTATTACTAACAACTATTTTAATTTAGGAGTGCTGGAAAAAGACCAACCCTTGAATTATGAAAGCGAAAGATCCATCCGTCCACGCCAAATGTTAGGCTTGCAAGAAAAAGGAACATCTGATGATGTGTCCATTTCACTTTTCATTCAGTCTGAATTTGAGAACAGGGAGATTGTTGATTTGGGCATACAGCAGGTGAAATCAGCCACAGAAGCCAGTAGAGCAAATCTAATTTGACTTAAAGTTTGAACTGGTAAAATAGGCAGATACTTTTTCTTTCATTGAAGAAATAAATTTGATGATGTCAAAAATGTGATATTCATTTTCTTTACTACTCTTGTAATACAGCATGCAGCACTAAAGGTGCCCATCCACGGGAGACTTTTCTCGCGCAAGTTGAAAAGAAGGCACTCTTTTTCAACCTCAGATGCCTCCATTTTGACCCCCCTCAAGGGTTGCAGTGTACATTTGGGTGAATGAAACCCATGCCATGTTGTTGTACTCGCCGAGCCCTTTAATTTGATACCCATGTTGCTATGATTTGAATATATTTTAATATATTCAAAAATTTAAAAATTTAAAAATTTTTGACCACTAGGGGCCTACTGTTAATCCCTTTGGCCCCTAAAAAAACGGCCATCTTGGAAATGTGCAGGTTTTGTCGTGTGGTAACAAGCTGAATGTGTTCAGCATGTCCATCTTCATATAAAACAGGAGGGAATGTTTAGTGTTACCAGAACTACGCTGCAAAAATCAAGAAATAGACATATTTGCCAGTCACGTCTCAGGGTTGGGTGTGTCCAAACTTTCAAACTGCATTGAGCCAGTGTTTGTGGAAGCCATTTGGTGTGACAGAGAGTTGTTTCTTCAATTTGGTATTTTTATGGACATTTGGTGCTTGGGGTAAGTTGCTATTTATTGTACTTTATTTGTGGTGTTTTCAGTCATGAGTTCAGAAAGTGTAGTTTGATAAAAGTGATATTAAGTGAAGAATTAGGGTCTTAGTCAGAGTGGCCAGTGGTCAGTGGATCATGAGTCATGTGAAGCACGTGTGTACAAGTTCAAATATGTGTAGGTCTGCGCACCTGTGTCGACATTAGGACATTGCTTAGCATGAAGATATTGGTGAATATGTGAATACTAGTATACCAGTGCAGTACTGCAAAAAGAGTTTAGGAAGTGAGAATAATAATATAGTGAATTTTGGATACATGCATTCAGAGGTAATAAGTTGGTGTTGGTGAAATCAGACGTTTGAGAGCAATTGTGATAGTAATTTCAAGTTGTGTGATGTGCAATGGGTTAATTGAGGTTTGTTTTATTTGTTTTATTTGCTGTTCTAGTGTTTTGGTGCAATAACTTATCTGTGATAAATGTTTGTTGTTTCAGTCCGGAATAAATTTATAAAAGTCACACGAGGCTGGAGTAATTTTGTGACAGGGTTCTCCAGGTGACGCATGTCAAAGAACCCTAAAAGGTTCTATCTGGAACCTTTTCGGCTAAGAGTGTATAGTGCTCGCTTTATTCTACGATGTGGCGAAAGCGTTTGATAAAGTCTGGCACAATGGCCTTCTCTTCAAACTAGGAACGAACACACGACTTTCCAATGGATTAATGCGGTTCATCCGAAGCTTCCTGTCTAATAGGACACCAGATTCAAAGTCGGTAACTACTTCAGTCACCCATTAACGTTGCCAGCCGGAACACCACAAGGAAGTGTACTCTCCCCAGCACTATTTCTGCTTTGTGTCAATGACCTAGCGAAGCCTACACCTGACGCAGGAGCCAACGCCGGCCAAGAACAATATGCAGCCGACCTGACGCTGTGGTCAGCGCATCGGGATCTCTACATTGCTGAAGACATACTTCAAAAACAGAACGACGAAGTAGCCAACTGGAGCGATATCCAAAAAGCTCCGGGAATGCCCGGCAGTCCTTACAGTGAAAGGAACGAGATTGGAATCGAAAAAAACAGCCTCCGCACTGGGAATCACGCTGGACAATAAATTAACGAAGAATGCATACTTTCAGAACCTACATGACAAAGCCAGCAAAAGAGTGCTTAAGTGCGTAGCAGGCTCATTCGACAAACCGCGTGCTCCACCGGAAGTTACACTCTAAATATACAAGACCATGATACGACCTATCATAGAATATGCGCCACCTGCACTCATGCTATTGAGTGACAAACATTTTGAAAAGTTGGAGGCTCTACGGACCAAGGCCCACAAAATTGCATACGGATTACCACTCTCAATGAACGCCAAGTATGTCAAAGACTCTGTGTCCCCGGATACACCAAAACACGTGTGCATAAACTTGCTGGAAAGTACATCAGAGACAGTAATCGTGCGGACCAACATCAAGGAACTAGTGGCCACGGAAACACATCAGGAAACACAGGAACATACAGGAAACACATCTTCAATATGTAACCATATTGGACTTTCAAACCCGATCCCAACTTAGGAAATCCCAGTTCATAACTAGTCAGAGCCTTTAAAAAGGCTGCTGAAACCTCCACAATGTGTAATGTATCTATTTGTGCACCTATCACAACAGCAACGTAAGGCTGCTGTACCCACCGCAACTTGTAATATACTAGTATCTATCTGTGTCTATATCAGTACAAGTAACTGTACATGTAATCATTCGACTCTTCAAGCCCATTGGGCGCATCTACAGGGAATACCTGTTCAATACATGTATTATGTAATCATTGGACTTTCAAACTCGATACCAACTTACGGATTCCCATTTCATAAACAGTCAGAGCCTTTAAAAAGGCTGCTGTAACTTCAACGACGTGTTATATATCTATCGGTGTACCCCTAAGAACAGCAACGTAAGGCTGCTGTATCCACTGCAGCTTGTAATATATCTATCTGTGCATATCAGTACTTCTCATAACAGCAACGTTACCTCACTTGTGACCTCACTTGTGATCAATTATATATATTTTTTGGCCATGTAATGCACCGGTCAATCAGAACCTTGACCCACCCCTCCTCAAGCATTCACCTTGGATTCACCTTTGGCCGGTGAAGATTAGGTGAAGATTCACCTTGGATTCACTTCGTCATCGTCTTTATGCAGTGAAGATTCACATTGGATTCACACTGAACCCAAATTCATTGGGCGAAGATTCACCTTGATTTTAGAATGAAATTCCATATCCTTTTAACCGATTTTTGGTGGCTAGGCTGGGGTTGATCAGGGCAAAACAATGAAAACTGAAGCAGCAGTGAAACAAAATTGTTGTATACTGCAATTAGGGCTTGCTTGTGTTCAGTTTTGTGCAAATACGTGAAAATACTGGACCACATGTTCGCCACCATTTGACTGCTTTCTTTTGGGGTGCAAAAAATGCAAATTACTAACATTTTGGTTGCTTTTGTACTGCCATGACTGTAGGCCTACACTGTACAGCTGTATGGATGTGTCAATTCGGCAAGTTCGATCCTCGTGCATGTCCATGATGTCGTGGATCATGTGGACAATGGTGGATGGACCACCTGCAATGTGATATGGGCTATTTGTTTTCAGATGTAACAATTTTCATATTTTTGAAAACTCGAGTAGGGCCTAATGTTTTCCAAATTGTATGACAGACAAAAAGGTGAACGTGAACACGATTTCCCTTTATGTCAATGCAAACAAATGCACAGCTACTTGTAGCCTACCGGTATTTGTTTTCTTTCTCACGAAAATAAAACTTATGTAAGAAACATCAGAAAAAAATATTACATCGGTAGAGAAACAGGACATCCCTGATCCAATCTTGATAAGTCCATGGACAAGTCATTTCCTGCCATGTATGTATCTTCTGCACGTTGCACACATTTGGAATTGCCAAGATCGCACGATGGGGCTTGGAACATGTGGAAAATAGTAAACATGGTAACATGACACGACGGGTCTTTGTTTTTCAACTTATTTTCGGGAGTTTTCTGTCAACACGATCAAGCAGGCCAAGTTTATTGATTTTGGTATATTTATATTCGACGCTGATTCACCTTTTGGAGACAAAACATTCGTCGAAGATTCACATTTTCATGTTTTTCCTTCACTCAAGATACGACGATCTTTCACTTCCAAGTGGATACCATTGGTTAAAGATTCGGCGTCGAGTCGACGTCGAATCGGCGTCGAACCTTGAGGAGGGGGGTGTCAAGATTCCGATTGACGGGTGCATAAATAGTGCGTACTCTTTTAATGTGCAATCTGTACATAGTTTTCTGTACATAGCTGTAAATAACTGTTTAATTTGTTACAAAAAATATCCTTTCGGACACTATTACTGTAATACGTGCTCGTGTTGAAACATTGTATCAAATAACTTACACTCCTGTAAATGTCATTTGATAATAAGGGTGAAGTAAATACTTATCGAACGAACGATGGGTTTTATATCCCCACAGCATGGAAAGAAGGCACCACGATCCTGCTACCCAAGCCTAACAAGGACCACAGGGATCCGCGAAACTACCGTCCATCACACTCCTGCCTGCACTAGGAAAAACCTACGAACGAATCATCATCGGCCTAATCTGATTCCTTGAATAACACGAAAAGCTCACCAACAACCAATCAGGATTCAGAAAAGACAGGTGTACCACGGATCAGATCACCTGTCTCCTCCAATCAGTGACGACCTGCCTGAACAACATGTCCACCACAGTTGCCGCCGCCTTCGACTTTGTAAAAGCATTCGACAAAGTATGGTACAAGGGTCTCCTATACGAATACAGGTAAAAAGGCACTGGTAAAAAAGGCACCGGTAAAAAGGCATGGGGAAAAAGGCACTGGTAAAAAAGGCACATGAAATTCACGGGGTAGGTAAAAAAGGCAGAGTTGTCAGAAAACTGCACGGGCTGGTGGAATATGGCACGGTTCATTTATGGCAGATTCATGTCCATGATTTCCCAATGATAATCCCGATTGGTCCGACATTGAAGGGAAATTGTAAGGTTGCATTTTTTTTCGTTCTTTTTGTAGGCCTTTTCAGTTCTATTCTGGCTGCTTTAATTTTCCACAGTCTTTTCCTTACTCTACATGTACATTTTTTATTATACTGTGTGAATTTCTAACATTTAGCGTTTTCAGTGTTCATTGTTTGGCACAGTTTTTTATCCACCCAATACGTGTAAATACTCATGGTAAGCGGTCTTAAAAAAAACTAGCAGTGCCAGTTTGATAATTGGGCCTTAGTCCATTTTTGTCGCAAAGCAGCTGGCATCAGTACCTTTTAAGGTTCTACCTCCATCTTTCAAGCAAGGTCATCCAAATATTAGCTCTCCCCCTTGAATTGGGTGCGCTTATTCATGTGCTCTTGTGAACATGTGTCGTGTCTCCTATAACTTGTTGAAAGGAGTTGGACGCGTAAAACCTCAGCGCCAGCAACAGCTGATATGATGCAGGTAATGCCATACTCCTCCTGGTCCTATGATTAAGTCGGTCCTCCAAACGATTCAATAATTCAAAAAATATTCCATGACGTAACCTATAGCGTTGTATAAAGTCATCCTCAGGCATTTCTAGAGGATTTGTTCGGTCTCGAAATATGCGTTGGCGTCTAAGGGCCCTTTCATCATTTCTTTGTCGAATTAGGTTCACCCACCTAAAGCGGTCCATGTTGCCTGTTCGTTGCCGGGATGCTTTGCTGAATGGAACTTCTCTGTATTCGAAAGGATTTCTACATGTACGTTGATGTATATGTGACCCTCCACCAACCAGTCGGAACCAGTACTGAAATTGACAGATAATGACTTCTGACTAATATTTCATTGTGGTCGGAAAGTCACTCTGAGATTTGAAGGTTGGGACCGAATAATCTGTCAATTTCAGTATTGTCTACTGGTGTCATCTCAGTACGTTTCGGCTCATTTTCCGTGCGATTTCCGTCTGGTTTGGTGCAAAAGGGTTTCCAACATTACATAACCTGCCCCCAATTAGATTTGCAATGCGCAGTCAATCGGGTATGCATTGAAGCCAAAAGGGTGAATGTCGTCCTGGGTACCCCTAAAGGGTACCCAGGTCCAACCTGGGTATCCCTAAATGGCACCCAGGTACGTACTGGGTACCCTTTAGGAACCTAAAGGATACCCAGTTTGAAATTCCCGCTTGGTGAGATACCTGGAATCCAGGTTGATGGTATTTTTACCGTTCAGCTCGTCATGCTCGCAAGCGTAACACGTGGATATGACATTATGGCGACCAGAGTGCCAGACTCGCTTCTAAAAGAGTATTTCGCCGGTATACCGTCTATTTCCGGACGCTCGCATTCACTTCAGTTCAGAAGATTCGACAGAACATGCATTTTTCTGCAATTGTTTGATCACTTAAGGACCAAAACATGCCAAAAGACAAACTGACATCAAAATTAAATATCAGGTCAAACTTTTCAAAAATTTAGCGGATAACCAGTCAAATTTTCAGATTCCACGGACAATGACGGAGTGAAGAATGGTGATTTGGCAATCGGCACCACAGTGCACGTACCATATTCGACCTGGATTCCAGGTATCTCACCAGGCGGGAATTTCAAACTGGGTATCCTTTAGGTTCCTAAAGGGTACCCAGTACGTACCTGGGTGCCATTTAGGGATACCCAGGTTGGACCTGGGTACCCTGTAGGGGTAACCAGGACGACATTCACCCTTTTAACTGCATTGAAAGTGAAGTCATGTCCGAAATCTTACACAATACATTCAGGCAATTCCGGGTATTATAAGAAGTCTCAACCAATCAACTCCTTTCTACTGTGGAGACCTAGGACACTTTGATTCCACTGGGGCGGCATTCAGAACATTATACGCGGACGTTATAGTTCAGCATTAGGTCGCTGCAGCCTAAGCACGTGCAACAATGGAAGGCGGCAACAAAGTCCGAAATGCTAACTTTACGCAGGAAGAACCTGAACCTGACACTGGCAGTGTGGCTTGAGCGAGGGACCGTGACAAAGGCACGATCAGAGGCACAATCATCTTCACAGTCAGGCGAAATCCTCCACCAACAGTGCTGGAATTTAGGTGGAATGCAGCGAGTGTGCGGTGACACATGTCGGTTGTCAAACTTAATTAGGCCTACCTCAGTTGGAGGAAAAACAATCCACAAGCCATCATCTTTTGAGGTCAACCGCGTCAGCCTCCATGCAGACAATTTGTTCCATTCTAGGAAATTTAAAACCCGGTAGTGACGTAGTTTTATAGCAGACGATAAATTTGTCAGTGTACTTTTTGTCATGTCTTCTGTTTTCCTTTGCATTTTTTCATGAATAAAGCCTCTCCGATATGTTTATGATTGCATACATGTATGGATAATTTTAAAATTTTGAGAATCAAATGGATAACCTCTGGATGGCGAAATGGGAAGAGACCGAGTCATCTGAAATGTTGTAGGGCCAAGTATCTTAGCTACAACCCAAACGTATTCTAGTGTTTACTTCTTGGTGAGGGAACAGAATACTTTTTGTCTATTTACTTTTTACATGAATCTGCATAAACACGCTCCCCGTCATACAGGGCCGTAGCTAGCTTTTTTTGACGGGGGGGGGGGCATTTTAAGCAAATGAGCTGAATGGATGTGGGCTTCGACGCACGCCGCGCCAGCGCCAAAGGGTCCTTTTTTGCAGGGGTCTGGGGACCTCCCCAGGCAAAATTTTAAGAATTAACGAGCGCTGAGGTGCAATTTCCACCCATTTCCGGGGCCGTGGTTGTGTTATGAGGGGGCAGTTAGGGCATTCAATGACTGCAAGGACTGCAAGGACTTGACCACACAACATTAGGGCCAGCCAATAACTTAGTTTCTCACTGAGGTCAACTAATGTTTCTGACTGATGTCTACTCCCTGCACGCTGAGACAGGAACAGCAATTGATTTTCCTGAAAAAAAATTCACACAATTGCCCGGGGTGGGGGTGGGGGGCATTTGCCCCTATGCTAGCTACGGGCCTGTCCATAGCATCCACCACTCACACAGACCTTCCCACAGCTTCATCCATCGAATACTAGTACATCCATAGGCCTACACACAACCCTGAACTAAAAAAAAAATTGAAATTGAAAACCCATGCCTGTGTTGTAGGCCTATCATATTGCATCTGTTAGTGTACTCCAGTGTGATTAATCTCGCAAGTTGACAGCTACTTGTGATAGCAGGGACATGGCACACGTCTTTAATTGACAACACTGGTGTCTGAAATTCCTTGAATTCTTTGAGGAAAGTACCTCGGAGCTTTTCCATAGACTGTTCAGGTCATGCGGATCATAGGGTTGCCCCATTGACCATCCATGTCAATTTCCTTGAAGGTGGCACTTCCTGCCTTGGTTAGATGCACATTTTCAATAGGATTATTGGCATTTGGGTGGTCAATCGGTAAATTGTGGTGGTCAATCGGTAAATTGTGCCTCTAACTACAGGTGGGAGTGGCTAGCTCTGATTGACATTACAATGTAAATTATACTAAGTTGGCATTGCATAATTATACTGACGACGAAAAAAACACCTGTCAATAAGTGTCACTCTGAGAAAATTGCCCATGTGCCTTATAGCAATGTTCAAATAGCAATTATAAAGGATATTTCAAAATAACACTCTGGACCCGTTTTTTTGCATGAGACTCCCTGTATAACACCAAATTGTATATTGATGCCGGATGGCCACTACTATCATTTCCAGAGGGAATCTGCCAATTCAGAATGAATGTTGACAATTGCAGCCCTTTTTCTCAAATTTCCAGCATCCAATATGGCCGCCATTCGAAAAAGTGGATTTTCTCAAAATTTTCCCAACAGATTTTTTCGTTCCGTCAGCAAAATGAAACTACGTTGTCTAAATACCTTTGAACACCTTTCATCCACCACATACACATTTTAATCAGTAAAACTGCTCGGAGTGACGTTTGATCGTGAAAGGACAATGAGCAAACACATCAACAACTTTTGTCGTGCAGCCAATTTCCAGCTCTACCGTCTCGGCAAAATAAAACACTTGATTAGTCAGTCGGCTACTGTTAGAGCTGTCAGAACTCTCGTCCTATCACGCTTGGACTATTGCAACAGTGTTATATTCAATACATTTGAGATAAATATGAGAAAGCTGCAAATGGTACAAAACTCAGCTGCAAGTCTCGTCGGAGGGGTGGCTAGAAGAGACCATATCACCCCTGTGCTTCGAGATCTCCACTGGCTACCTCTGCGAGCGCGCATGGAGTATAAAATCAACGTCATTGTTTTCAAATGCCTTTCAGGCACTGCTCCAGAGTACCTCCAAAGTGCATATCTTATGCCCCAGTTCGCGCTCTCAGATCCAGTGACAAAGGTTTATGCCGGGAGGGTCGCACTCGTAGGGTGATTGGGTCTTCTAGTTTCTCTGTGGCGGGACCCAAACTCTGGAACCAGTTACCAGAACGTTTAAAATCCATCAATAACATCAATACCTTTACGTCCAATTTGAAAACCCATCTTTTTAGGAAATACTTATTGTAATTATTATATAATGCTTTATAGTACATTTTATTGTCTTACCTATTCCACTACGTTTTCACCTATTGTCTTATTCCAGGTTTTTTTTCTTTTAGTCATCTATCGGTAGATACGTGTACTTTTTAATTATTGTTTTAATAATGTAAAGCGCTTTGAAGTTTCTGATGTGACATAAAGCGCTCTATAAATAATAATAATGATAATAATAGGGAATGCCGGTGTGACAGGCATCGATGTCCCCCTGGAATCAAAGTGCGGTATTATTGTTCAGCGAGGGATTAGAATATATGGCTATAGAGACCATGACCATTCGAATATGACCTTACAATAGCGAGCTATTGTTTGGCGGACTTGCATACCTAGGACGTTGATTCGTGTCACACCTGCTCATACCAGAGGAGATTCTGGACCTCGGCAGTGCCTAGACCTCTCAGACCTTACAATTACGATTTTAGTGCATGTAATTATTCATAGGCCACTGTGATTGTATTTTGTGATCGTGCTGTTCACCGTGTAAATCCAATGGGGTACCGGCAAACAAAAGGAGGCGCTGATCGTCAACTCGGTTAAAACGCAGGTGCGCATGCCTTTGCGATTGTTGAACGTCATCCGCCGTCGTGCGTCATTCTGACGTTACAAAAACTGCGTCATTCACAACCCATGACGTCGACCATTCGCCTGTCGTTTATGCTAAAATGGTCAACTTTATCGATTAAATTCATCATGTTCCCGCAGAGATTTTTGCTCAAAAGCCATAAGATATATTTTAGCACTTCTGTACGTAATGATAGAAAATTAAAATCAGAAATCGTGTGCAAAGTTTTAGTTATATTTGGCCTAGAAACAGGGTGTGCTATTCAGAATTAATTGGAAAATAACGTTAGCCTCACTTTCAATGACGCAGTTCTGACCGAGTTGATAGTCAGCGCCACGTCGCGGATTAGGTCTGCCGGTACCTCATTTGTAACTACAGGGAGGAAGGCCTATGTGATTGTGCATTGCAGGCCTACCTTAATTAACTATTTAGATATTATGATCACACCATCAACTGTGTAGCAGACTATGCAATCACCAGCTCTGATTGAACATTGCTCTGCCATTCATAAGTAAAAAAGCATTTGCTAACTATATGAATACAGCCACTGTGGCTTTGTTTGGTGTACTTTTGTTCATTAAATTGATTTTTTTAAATTATTTCCAGCCTAATCAACTTACTACGAAATGTACTAGTATTTGCAACAATCTGTATCGACGCAATGATTTTAGCCTTTCAACGTCCGTCATCACAGGTATTCGGAGCACACGTGTGATGACTGAGAATGCCGTGCTTATGCGAGTGCCCGCTTTATTATTCGGCGGACACTCAAAAACAGAGACATGTTTACCACTGCCTCCCCAATTGTCACGTCGCGGATTAATCCGTCAATCATCTGTGAGGCGGTCTAGGAAAACCCGTTGGAAGTCGCGTTTGAAGAAAGTGTTAATGGCCATGGTGAACCCGCACATTTCAATAGTTGCAATGTACTAGGTGACAGGTGAACAGTAGCAGATCATAAATGCACAGGCAATTTGACAGCCCTTGTCGATCATTCAGCGACATCCGACGGGTTTTCCTAGACCGCCACACATTTGTTGGGGGCATGGTAATCGGGGGGAAGGGGGAGGGGGCAGAGAAAAACATTACACCGGCACATAACAGTGTTTCAAGAGGTTTGTTCCGAAGTCGATGTTCTTCTAGTTTTCTGATACACAGCTTCGATGTGCATGATTAATTCCCGGTATCACACGGATGAATACCCGGTATCACCTTTCCTCTTCCATCATCAACATCCTTGTATCCCTATCATTTTCAACTCATCTTGACACTCTCACACACCCAATGACGGATTACTGAATTTTAGGAAGGTTGCAGAAATGGTGGACTTAAACCTCTTCAGGCCACTCTTCACGCGTGGATTAATTCTAAAGTGTCTTTAATTCCTGTCACATCTTCTAACCCGCGTTCACCCAGCAAATTTCCTCTAGATAGGATATAGACATTGCCAAAGAGATAGTGACCACTATCAAAAAGTGCATAAGCGCGGCACTTCAACTATACCGTACTCAGAGCCCAAATTTAATGATAGCTGCTGCAATGGATGGATAACTTATTTCTAGACGAGAGAAGACACCAAGAATCAAGATTTGGTCCGGTGGTTCGAGTTGCAGACCTAGTTTTGTAAAGCCATGGGGTCGAGGCCCTGATCATGCTCAGTTTGCTGTTTGCCGGATCGGTCAATCCAGGATAGCTGACTTCACTTCGCAAAGATGGCTATGCCGCTGCTGGACCGAATCAAGGTATCTTGGTCGTTCTTTTTCTCCTAGAAAGATTCTCTCTGTTCATTCATACCGATGGTTGGGGACTGAGGGTGTGGAAGTATGCTTGTTTTTTTTGGGGGGGGGGGGG
>NMRB01000005.1:210989-227031 GCA_002633025.1 Notospermus geniculatus | reverse complement strand
AGATCATATCAATATTGGTGTCAAAATGTAGGTCTGTGAGTGTACTTCAAGAAAATACGCACCCCAAAGTCAGATTTGGCCCGTGAGCCCCTACAAAAGGGGTTAAAAAAGGGGAAAATCCAACTTTGACCCCTTGCCATTGGCTTCAGGGGCAACTTCAGCCAATAAAAGTTGATCAGTTACACTGAGATAAGTTATACCGTCATTTTGATACCCATCTTGACATGGTTAGTTTGGCCTAAGGTCCTTAAGGGTCAAAACAGGTAAAAAAGGGTCGAAAAAGGGGTCTGTGTATATCCGAATAGATCATGGTGTCAAGATGGGTATCAAAATGTAGGTATTACTTATCTGAGTGGAACTAATCAACTTTTATCGGCTGAAGTTGCCTCTGAAGCCAATGGCAAGGGGTCAAAGTTGGGATTTTCCCTTTTTTAGCCCCTTTTGTAGGGGAACAAGGGCCTGATCTGGCTTTGGGATGCATATTTTCTTGAAGTACACGCACAGACCTACATTTTGACACCAATATTGATATGATCTGATGATATCATATTTTTGACCCGTTTTTAATTTCCAGTACCCTAATTTTAGGGGTCTCTTTCTCACTTGCTGCCGGGTTTGAGAAAGTCTACCCAAGATTTTCTTATAATATGGATACTCCCCTCTCAGAAACAGTAGAGTAACTTAGGGTACATCTTATGCACACGGGAACCCCCCTAGCCCATGGACTAAAAGGGGTAAATGCCAATGTAGGCCTATTGTCCGTTCGTCGATTATTGATCATATGGCCGAGGTTACAGGAAAGGCACAATAGGGCCATGACACGTCAACATTCTGTGGCGAGGAATATTTGTGAGGAGTCTTCCGCTTGTTTTGGTTTATGTCGGCTACTTTTGACTATCAGGATGTGTAAGGTGAGCATTCATACTACTGTTTTCCGTCTTTTTTCATTTCGGCCTCGGTTCTCATATTTGCTAGGCCTAAATTGGGGTGTTTTTGTTCATCCCTTAGCTCAGTGTGTGCATGCATGTTCCGGAGGCCTATGGATAGGCGGGGCCCGATAGGTGAAACGTCTGGCAAGTGAATGCTGTAGGCTAATTTGGAGTTTATGATAGTCGTGTCAGGCCTAGACGTAACCGGCTTCTCTTATATTTGTTTTATTACAGCTCTTTCGCCTTTTCATGAGATGGGCGTGTACTGTCTGTATAGCCTGTACATACCGATGGCCTCCATCATGGGCTTCTGGTATGTAGGCCTACATGCACATGTACAAACAGCGTGACTTCCACTTGTTGATGGTCAGGACGCAAAAAAGGTGCTGCCATCTACATGCTTGGGTACTCTATCATGTTTGGAGTCCCACTAAAACATGGCGGATGTCCCAGGTTATTTCAGACACTGCCCGCGCTGTGGCGCGGGTGTTTTTTTAAAACGTGAGAGGCCCTGGTTTTATGCATGCAGTTCAGCTTTAACGTTTTAGCGGTCTTGAGGGATTGCCCACAATGGTGGCAAATAAATGATTCTGTTGTAGGTGTAGGCTGACTGGTCGAAGTCGGCACTTTTACCTCAATAGGCCCTTTTCGAAAGTCGGCCATTTCGGCACCGAGGGTAAAATCAAATGGGAAAACGTAGAAGGTTTAAAGTGTCAGTTACATGTAATCCACATATTGTTCAGGTGTAGAAAATCACCAATTTCTCGAAAAAAATACTTATGACAACCAATTTTTTTCATACTAAATGGTTTGGCCATCACCACATTTCTGCCAAATTTCAAGCGTTTCTGGCACTTATTTCTGCCATTTATAGCAAAACGTAATGCATTTTCCCATTTGATTTTACCCTTGGCACCGAAATGGACGACTTTCGAAAGGGGCCTATGCCCTTGCTGTGAAATTGAAAATGAAATAGCGATTGCGATGCAAACACCCTACAGCAGCACCCCCCGGCAGGTTCCGTAAAAAGAAGCAACTCAAGTGCAATCGTCGACAGAACTGATTTAACCGAAGTGATTAGGCCTACCTTACTCCATGAATAAAGTTCAAGGAGATTAATATATAGAGGGCAATCGCCCCTGAAAAATCCAATGTGCATCAGTCATGGATGCTATTTCCATGTTTTGCCTTTTCTTCAGCATGTCTATGCGTACCGGTACACCAAATTGGCGTATGCGTATTTTTCATGGTGTCAATGGGTGTACGGCCATAGCAGATTCAGAACATTTTTGGCCAAACTCTCGCCGAAATCTGCACAGTGCAGGTTATTTCCCTCAACAACATGAATCATACGTACCAGACTTCCTTCACCTTGGGCCTCCATGGTCAAAATGTCCCGATGTTCACGAGGAAGGGCCTTTCATTGACAACGCCAAGGTCATATCGCGTTTAAAATTGAATAAACAAGAAAAATAACCTAAAGATAGGTTACGCAAGATGGTGTATTTGATGCAACGGAGTTGAACCCCGGACATTTATTGATCGATTCATGCAACAGTTGGGATTTCCCGACCACGTCTTCCATACGGATACACAATTCCTGCTCAGTTTTCATAGCTGGCTATTGAAAGAGTCCATTTGTCAGATGTCTATTTATGACCAAATTGTACGATAGGGTTTTTACTTGGATCATGAATAAATGTCATTTGGGCAGACCTAGAGGTTCCCCATTGTCTGGTCTTAAATTTCCAGATAGAGAGTATTTTTGACGATTCAATAGCCCTTGTTACACTAAGAAACCCGTGTCGAACCCGGGTTTTTTCTGTCCACACCTGTTAGAAACGCGGTGTAATAATCCCCTCCGAGCTCGAACGGGTTTTGGAGGGCTTAATTCAGGTCCCCGTTCACAAAATTAGAGTACTGTTCACGGGCACCGGGCCTCAGGAGGGATTTTTCAGACCCGGGTGTCAAAAAACCCGGGGATTTCTATGTAGTGTAACCACGGCTAGTGTGTGAGCGTCATTATTCGTGGAAATGCACATGCGTAGACCCTCTAGTCGGTAGCGAACGATAGGGCCTACCTACTAGCTCGAACTAGCCCTGTGTCTTTGCCTTCACCACGTGGATGTTTCTCTTTCGTTGTGTGGATAGTTACTCTTGGAATCCGAACTGGACCAGTGATTTAGTTATTTAAAAAAAACAAACCTGAACTATTCTCATTCATACTACGTGTTTACGGAGTTCGAGCTGGATCGGGATCGAACCGAGTCGGGATATTCGGGGCGTGACTGGATTGATTGCTAGTCCGCCCACATGTTCGTATCGTACCGGGTAAATCTAATCTAATCCCACGGGTCGGGATTGGATAGAGTCGATAAGTCGTTGTCGTCGGTAATCTGGAGATCAAGGTAAATTTTCTCATCCGTCATTTCGTTCCATCGTTTTGGTGTTGTGGCGGGGTTTATACAGTCCCACCTAGGCCTATATATAGACATAGACAGACTGCCAAAGTCGGCCATGTTGGACCAAAAGGCAATAACAAACACTGAATGTACAGTGAATGTATACCTTTGATACACAGCATGTTTTAAAACCTGCAAAAACATAAAACTCTCATGAAAAGTTACAAAACGAACACCTCCTCAGCAATGCTACATGTGTGATGAGCCACACCCAGGCCCAAATGATTGCAGATATTTCGCACCAAAAATTTTGAAAGACTTTTATTATACCCTTTTAAAGCCAAACCTCGGCTCCAGGCCCCGTATTCATAAAGCTACTTAAGTCTAAGTATGATACTTATCTTTTGTGTTGAACAAAGGATAAGTGTCATACTTAGACTTAAGTAGTTTTATGAATACGGGGCCAGGTCTGTTGGTCCTATCCCACAGTGTGAAACCATGATGATTCACAAACCAGCAACAAAATTCTTAGTCTCGCTTGCCAGACGCTACGGGCTCACCCCTTCGGTAAATCACACTCCGCGTCTGGCTCTTTTAGAGATTAACAGTCGTGAAGACCGNCATAGCCTCGCGAAGGTCCCCAAAATGCTTGCCTGATACGCACTTCACAGAATCAAGGCCTAGTTTTCAGCACGCATTGGAAAAAACTGCAGAGAGAGCTCTAATGTATTCTGACAGAGCGTAGTACGTTTTACACTACGCTGACGTGGTGACGTCGTGCGAGAATCGCGGCGATGATTTGCGTTTTTCACATTGAATACAGTGGTGCTTTAAATAAATATTCTATTTCTACACTATCTCCTCTTCTCTCTATTTCGACTACACCCCACCACCACTATCACCACAAACAACCTAACCTGGCTAAAGCAGCCTCCTCTAGTTAGTTGGCCATGGTGATCGGGGCCCCTAGGGTCATATCATGCATAGGAGTTTGTAGTGTGATGTCCCAGATGAACAAGCCTCTTCTGGACTTATTTCGGCTGTCATTAGCTGTTCCAGAGTGATCAGCGAAATCTCTCACTTCTCCTTGACGATCAAGTATTGGGGAAGAGAGGCATTCGCCAAAGAGAAACGAGAGAAACAACTAATGCGCCCAATGGACTGTCATAGGTAGGGAGGACGGGCGGGGAAAAGCAGCCGAGAGGAGCTCTTCAACCCGCATCCCCGTCGGCCCCACCCTGAATATACCTGAAACCCCTCTCCCTTCGCCAACGCTTCTATCTGATAAGCCTAGTTTATACTTCGACGCAAGACCATCGGCGTCCGACGCGCGATCATATCTGGACGCCGACTTCGCGGAATTGATTCATCGCACTCAAATTGCTTTTGTTTGGGAGGCATTGCAGCATGAAGTAACAAAGAACCATCGCATGCGTTGTGCGAATCGCGTGTAGTGTATACCCACCCTTAATCATGCCAAGACTCAGGGCCGTATCCACAGGTCGGACTTCAGCCTAAAGTAGACTAGCTAAAGTTAAACTTTCTCTATGCTTGAAGCATTGAGAAAAGTCAGACGTTAACTCAGGCTGCTGGGATGCTGGAGGCTGGCATGAGCCAGCAAACACTGCAGAGAGCTTCGGTTGCCACCGCAACACCCTAGCAGCCCTCCTAAGACGGCAGAGACAGAGGAATGGTGTCAGAGACCTACCATGTTTAGGGCGTCCGCGCGTCACGACGGTACGTCAGGACCGATGGATAGTCTTGATGCAGTTGCAGAATTGGCGTCAAACTGCAGTCCAGACATCCCGCTCCATCCCAGACAACAGGCGAATCAACCCGAATACTGTCAGAAATCGGTTGCGTTATCAGGGCGCACAATGAATGGCAGGCTGCCGTTCAGCAGTGAGAGAAAGTTCCGGTCACATAAACTTGGCAAAGCTGAGATGCCAAATTACTATAAATACCATTGCTGGGGGCAAAATGATAACCCTAGGTGAATGAATTAGACTTCTCCCGCAGTCGTACAGTTGCCGATTTTCGATGCGTTCTCCTGCAAATTTCTAGATTGGTACCCGATCCTCCGCTAGTGACGCTGGCGGGCTGGCTGTCGCGGAGGATCGGTCCTGGCTACTGAGGACGGCAGAAATCTGGTTCCCGCCGGAAGTGACGTAAGTAAGACTAGTAGGCTATGCAACCTATCAATTACAGTTTGATGTATTTTCTCTAGCCTGAGTTATTTGGATTTTTCATTTTACGGAAAATGCCCCCTGAAGAGCAGAATGTAGGCCAAATCACAAAAATTTTTAGTTCTGTTTCGAGTCCTTCCTAGGGCGTGCCTCTCCACCCAACTTTCATGACCCTGGGCCTTGCGGTTGTGAAATGTGCCAGTTTAACGGACTACAGACACACACACAGACGGACGCCACTCAGTATACATATACATGTATGACTAGCTCCGCTGACCTTTGGTTAGCTGAGCTAAAAGGTGAAAACCCTGGCCATGATCCAGTCATTAGTTCCGGAGTTAGGCTACTGCACTTTTTCTGTTTTCCGTTTTGGCCACCTGACGGCCAAGGTGAGAATCAGATCGAACCGAATCTTGGTGGCTTAGAACGTCTGACCCGGTGGTTCATATGTACAAACTTTCAAGACAATAACCCTAGCAGTTACAAAATGTGCCTCCTAACGGACACGGTGAGCTACACAGGCAATATATATGCCTATCCAGTGATTTTGTTTACGATGACCTGCGACGAAAAGGTAATGAGAAAATAACCTTTATTTCATTTCTGAAATATGAAAGGGTGGAGATATATATTATGAAATTAAAGCCATAATTCAGGATGACGAAGTTTGATGCAGCGATCACCCATTCTTGAAGTATGGGGTCGGTTTCAACAAGTGATTTCGTTGATGACCGCATTCTTACAGCAGCTGCGAGCATTTGAACAAAGACACACGGCGCATTGGTGAGAAAAAACGAAAATGACACAATTATAAGATTCATTGTAATCTGTCTCATTTGACGGGAATCAGTTTTAGAAACAATGCAGTTGTCTCGTTTAGTTTTTTTGAGACCTACTAAAATCAAAATGTTGATAGGAAAGATGAGAATCACAGGTGCTGCAAGAGTGATTCCAAACAACCAGAAAGAAAAACTGTCTTGTATCCAAGCCGGGGTGCCTGGTCTAGTTCGCGTACAATACCGCCGGACTGTACCATGTGATAAATAGGTTGATGTCTCATAGATTTGAAACGCCGGGGCGTAACTACAAAACGCAAATATCAGGAGTATAAAGAGCACAATGTGCCTGCGTCTAGTTGTGACTATAAGAGCCACCGTGTGCGGAAACCAGACAGCTATACAACGTTCGATAGCGTATGTGACGATGATAAAGCCTGACATGAAAGCAAACGTGTTCCATACAAATATTCGGAGTTGACAACCCAAATCAGATGCACCGGTTGCAATGTTAATTTCACCATTTGTGATATGGAACAAATCGGTATGAAGCCACATTTGAAAACTCATCAGCAGATTTCCGCTGTCAGACAACGCCAAGGACGTCAAGTAAACACTTGCTGCGGAATTTCGCTTTCTTTGTCGGACAAAGACCACAACGGCCAAGATGTTTCCTCCCCATCCGAATGCTATCACACCAAGCATGACATAAGCACTGAAGTATTTAATAAGTAGGGCGAGGATGGTAGGTGAGTCTTCTCTGTCGATTTCAGTCGCCATGCCGCTGATCTATACGAAATAGTCCAATGATTTCCAGATATGTCGCAGTCAGCAAAAATCACACGTTCACGCTGGCAGCATCAGAATGGCTTCTTACAGGAATAATGCATCTATTGGACGAATTGTATAGCACTTGGTGTAGGAGTACAGGTATTGTAAGCATGGTATTTATGTTTTCGAGGGAAAATCGTTTACTTAAAAAGCGGCACTGTGACGAAGTGCAGAGTGAAGTAAGTAGGTCAACAATTTGTGTTTTATATGGATAATTAGGCTTTTCAAATTTCTGTTGGAATCTAGTTTCAGAAAGATTATACATCGTTTCTCAAAAGCAAACAACAATACGGGTAATGTGAAAAATCAATGTGCGATATAAAGTTAACAACTTGGGTTTAATGTATATTTGACCTTTTTTTAGCTTGTTATTTCTGACGTATTGTTGACTTTGTTCAGGGGAAGATGTTGTACATTTTCATATTGCTTGGATCCAGGCTCCTCTGAGAAAAGCAAGACACCCCCAGTTGACACTCTGAAGCACACAGTCATGACTTTTATTAATTTATCGTCATTGACACTGATGTATCATGGCCGCCATACTGCTGAGACTACTTATTTTCAGTGGTCATGTGACAAACAAGATGGCCGGAAAACGCCAAGAAAACGTTATAAAGTAGATCACCAAAAACACCGAAACACCTGCTATAGCCTAAATACCGGTTTAACGCCTGTTTAATGATGGAATAAATATACTCATCCGCTAGTTAAGAAAGCTGATGCGTACAGTCTGCTCAGCCTCCTGTTCGTTAGTTTACTGTTCATGGCCACAAGTCTACCGTAGTGGAATATAAATGACTATTTCTACTATATCGCCGAGGTACACTGTTAGAAATTATTAAATTTACAGTAGTAATTCTGCAGTAATTTTACAGAAAATCTGTGCAGCAGAGTCCCCAGCACTTTCTGTAAATTTACATAATTTTTTTATGGTATGATTCATGTTTTCCTGTATTGGTTGGACTCCATTGGACATCCAATAACGATGCCTTCTGAGGGCAGTATGAAAATATAATTTGGTCAGCCTCCAGTCAAATCTCTGTTGACATTTATTTAAGTTTGCAATTTTACAGATCAGGTCTGTAATTTTACAGAACCGTCCTGGGGACTCTGCTGCGCAGATTTTCTGTAAAATCTTCTGTTATTTCTAACAGTGTAGGGGGATTCGTCCGGTCGTCTGAAGAAAATAGGAAGATGATTTCTATGAATGGTGTGTTCTCGACATCCATTTCAATGAGCAACAACTTTTTGAACTTTCTTATCTACAGCAGTAGTCTCTTAATCTTTCAAAACGAGTTGTGGAATTTATTTTACAAGAAGACAAAGAAGATGACCAGCAGTTCTTCTCTTTATGAGAAAAGTGTACCTTCGGTACACTAACATGGTGATTCGGATTAAATCATTAAATGGTACGGCCTGTTGTACCTGACTCGATGACGCAAAGACTCGATGGCGCGATGACTCGACGAGCGCCAAAATTATCAAATGGAATTCAGCTTGTTATTTGTAAGAAGTGGAGGTGGACCGACGTAGTGTCGCCAGCTACCAAGAGGTGAATTTAGGTTGATATTCAGCGTAAATCATAAAATCAAGGATAGCCTCGAACTATGCCTACAGCTCCTAAGTCCTTGAGAATTTACTATTGGTCACTTTTAAAAAGTTGTAGGGATTGGTCTTGTCTCCCTATTCCAAAGCCCGGAGGAGGTATAGCGGTAATTATCAGCGCTTTTGAGCAATGATCCTTGCATTTTCTTTACCTGAAGTGTCCCTATGCGTCAAAGCTGCCATGCAAAAAGTAAATTCATGAAAATGACGAAATGCACCCGGGTTATTCATGTACTTCATGACATTAGTTTTGTGGTCACGTGACAATCTTGGACGAAAATTTTCAGATCTTGGACGATATTTTATAAATCTTTTAATTTATTTTTTTTCAGTTTACTGAACCTTTTTCTTGCAGTGATTTTTACATTCTTGGAAGATATTTTTCAAATCTTGGAACAAATTTTACAATTCTTTGAGTTTTTTTTATTATGCAATGAAAATTAAATTCTTGGACTGTACTTTTTCAAAACACTTGAATGAAAAAAAACATTTTTGGATAAATTCGGCTGCTTCACGCACAACCACAATCATGCATGCCACGGGGCAATGACGTCACGGCTTCAGAGTTATATTAAAATTCGAAAGAGGTATGCGGTTTAACTATGGTTAGAAAAATATGCCAGCGGTGGCTTATTTCACCTTCGTAAAAATGTTGCATAGTAACCCGGTGTTTTGAAGTTGAACTCGATTTAAAATAAGGCATGCACCCAAAATATACAGGAAATTTAATTGGCCTTCTTTGCGCCTTCGAGTCATCGCGCCATTGAGTCGTCGAGTCATGTACAACAAGGCATTTTATACTCCCCTGTATATGGGTCTATTGATGCAATAAAATACTTCAATTTCGATTTCCTTCCCCATTTAATTATGCACATTTGGTGCGTGGCTGCGCATTTTACATCACCTACCACCGTTCCTCTAACACTGTGGCACCGGTGTAATGTGTGAGAATGCCCCGTATGATAATGCCCGCTTTATTGTTCGGCGGGCACTCAAATACAGAAAGATATGTTGATCAGTGCCTCCCTCATTGTCACGTTGCCGCTTATTCCGTCAATCTTTTGTTTTGGGGCATTGGCAAAGGGGGGGGGCAGTGAAAAACATTACACCGGTACCGAGAATATCAGCTGAGCGCCTGGCCTATGGGTGAGCAGCTTATTCACCTCACCACTAGGCCTAACTGTTCTCAAACCATTTGTCAACATTGTTGCTGCCAGTCGGCGAAATTCGAATTCGCCTAAACAATTTAATGTCACGATATTGCGGACTAAAAAATTGAGTGAGAATGCCTATTGCTTTTTGTATCATTTATAACTCCCTTTGTGAGAACAAACTGTCAGCAAAATAATCAATACCAGAAGCAAGCAGGCACATTTATTCGGAAAATAACCTCCCTTATCAATCCACGCTCAATCAATTTGTTTAGCTCAGAGGTCAGAGGTCAGAAAAATAAGCCGAGATCGGACGGTGTAAAACCAGGCCTAAGGATCACTTTATTCGGTCGGAGGCATTATTTCTGAGATTACTTAATCAGGTCATTTTTGCCTTCGGTACTGGAAGTGGCAGATCCGTGGTCAATCCGAGGATATGAATCCGATGATGAAATAAGAGAGTACACTCCGTGTAGCGGCCACCAGTGAAAACGTCATGGAGTTTCAGTGCGTGAATAAAGCGGTTGTTCAAACCATGATGTTTGGCACTTCACGTCATACAGGAAATGCCAATCACATCTTTACCTAATTATCTCATTTATATCACCCGTCACGCAAAACCAGCACTAAGTCGATCTGAAGTTGACAGTTTTTTTTTCAGTAGGCCTAGACTTACTGTCTGTCTTTTCTAAAATATCAGTGATTACATTTCTTCCTTTATCTCCTGGAGTTATTTTGGTTCCTACTGGTTCTTATCTTGTGCGACATAACACAGGTTTTCCTGTGACCGGTCACCTATATTGATGGCACTACCCTTTGAAAAATCTCGGTAAATCAAAGAAAGTACGACCTTTAGAAATCAAATGATAAACGTGAACGTTAACGACAACGTTATTTATGTACCGGAAATGCAATCAAAAATCTGGTGAACGTGTAGTATGAAAACTAACGTTGTTTTAAAGTCAGTTTACGTTTATCGTTTGATTCCTGAACTTGTCATTTGATTTCTAAACCTCCCTAGTAAAAACGTCCATACATACGAGTGTAGACTATCTTGGCTCTAGCTAAAGATATATTGAGACAAGCAATTTTGATCAGTGTCGAATTCCCAAATTACCACTTGCTAAATTTCATCATAATACCGTGTTAAATATTTTTTCACGACTTTTTGTATGTTTTTGTATAAGTGTGAGCCTTTGCTATTTATGACGTCATCTTAAATGAACCGGCTTTCAGCGGCTTGGATGAAATGTACTAGACAGATATGGAAATATCGTCGAAGACTAATGTCGACCTACAGTATTATGATACTGACATTAATTCCGGTTTTTTGGCGAAACGTATATGGAAATTCCTTCGTAGGCCCACCACCAGAAATACAGATACGTGATTCGATCTGCGCTAGACTGACACTGAACGGAAATAGGTATAGATTGTGTAACAGTTTGCAGTACCTACCCCCAAATCGCAGTTGTAAGGTCACAGAGACCTGCTGGCTTTGTCGCTAGGATCAGTGATGATTTCGAGGAGCCTCGAACATCATCATATCAGAGGCGTCAGCGTCAGTACTTCGATCAAAAGATATCAACAGCCTGCTGCGCGGTCAGCAATGCTGACCATCCCCAAGAGGAGACGATTGACCGC
Source organism: Notospermus geniculatus (assembly GCA_002633025.1). Taxonomy (NCBI): domain Eukaryota; kingdom Metazoa; phylum Nemertea; class Pilidiophora; order Heteronemertea; family Lineidae; genus Notospermus; species Notospermus geniculatus. The sequence goes on along the minus strand of NMRB01000005.1, from coordinate 215,507 downwards.
GGTGTGCCAGGGACCATCATCCCGTCCTTGATCCAGTTAAAGCCAGCTCGCCTGTAAGTGGTTTTCTGCTGTCTACACGGAGACGGATCGAACGGGATCAGTCTCGAGTAGCCTACGTTAAGATCACTTAAATCATGCTCCCGTCATCTAGCGGCGTATGTGACTCTTCTTTCATTGTTGCTTACCGTACGCAGAACTCGACGACGAAATTAGTGTCGAAAGGTTTGAGTCTGCAGCGCGAAAGCGACTAGCAGCTAGTTCGGACCGATTTGGGTTTCGTTCTACATGATAAAAGTCATCATTTAATTCTGGTATTGGACTGTTTCGAAGCCGGCTTCAACCATTCCCCTGTAAAAAAAGGGCTCATAGGCCTACATGTATATAGAATAAACAATAATAACCTTAAAATGTTGTTTCAGCAGCCGCTAATGCTTTGCTTTGGCTCCTTAGTCCGGCCGATAAGGGGTAAAATCGGTATAAAAGCATCAAATTTGGTACACTGGTGGAGTTTTTAATACTGATTAAGTTGAAGACGGGTGACACGTGAAAAACGCCCCCTGGTGGGCGCCATCTTGATTTTAAAGATGGCCACCGTGTGTCCGGCTTGAAGCAGACTTTCAGCCATAACGTTTGTTCTTGTTCACCTAGAACCATAATTCAAGTGGCTATATCTAGGTTTTGTGGACGGCCAATCGAATGATGGCATTGTCGATGACATCACATGGCCGCCATATTGAATTTCAAGATGGCCCCCATACTTCTGCCTGGAAACAGTTTTCTGCCCATAACTTTGGTTCTGGCCCACATGGAATCATAATTCAAGTGGCTATAACTAGGTTTTCGGGTAACACCAATCGAATGATGGCGTACTAAACTTAATGCTTGTATGATCATTAATGAACATTCAACGGACTTGTGCACGCAGGAGGCAATTTGATAGGCGGCCATCTTGAAATTTAATATGGCGGCAATGTGACGTAATCGACAATGCCATCATTCGATTGGCCGTCCCCAAACACCTAGATATAGCCACTTGAATTGTGGTTCTAGGTGGACCAGAACAAAAGTTATGGCTAGAACTCTGTTTCAAGCCAGACACACGGCGGCCATTTTGAAAATCAAGATGGCGCCCACCAGGGGGCGTTTTTCACATGTCACCCGTCTTTAAATTAATCAGTATTAAAAACTGCACCAGTGTGCCAGATTTTATGCTTTTATACCAATTTGCACGATTTCGCCGTTTTCTTACCCTTATCGGCCGGACTACCTGACTAATGTAGCTTTCCGTATTGCTGAATAAAACATTACATACGTACCTAAAAATCAGATATGATGACTAACAGCTTCGTTCAGACGTATTATCACACGGTAGTCCACCAATGGAGCATGTCGACATCAGACACAGAAAAGCAGAATGTCCTATCATTTCTTGCGTGTGCAACAATTTGTTGTTTGCTAAAATGTAGAACTTTTGTTGTCCTGACGAAAGATTTCGACCGTGTCTGCCAATTGAGCAGAAGGAGAGGAACCTGTATGGAGAAGAAAGAAGCACTTCAATATCGAGGTGCAAGGATGTGTCAGAAAAAGGTAATCGTGAATAAAACGGCAAGATAATTGGGATTGACTGTGTGATCCCATTCTAAACATGAACAATGAACAGAAAATAACCGTTGTGATGAATTTGCGTGCAGGTCGGCTCCTAGGTTGACATTTTACTTGACTAAGTAAGGCTGAAAGGGTGAATGTCGTCGACTCCTGATCCTACACGTTAATTCCTAGCCCAAGCCCATGACCCTAACCCAAATCCTGACCCTCTACCCTTTGCACTGACCCCTACCCTAATCCTAAACCTAGTCCTGACCATATAAACCGTCAACGCTAACCATCCTAACCCACTAACCTGGGTACACTGGTTTAGACGACATTTCACCTTGTGCCTAAGTAACTGACTTTAGGGTAATTTATGCTGCGTTCACACCTATTGCGAATCGAAATCGGTTTCCATAAATCGAAATACGGAATGGGCCAAAGCGTAATTTTTAAAGATTACCGCCTGATGGCCAAATTTAAAGTCTGACATGGCAATAATTCGGCAAACTTATAGAGGGTGGTTAAAATAATTTACCAACTCATTTTCATGAGATATAGGCCAAAGTACATTTTTTTCAAGATAGCGGCCATATTTGAACTCAAGTCCGGTCGACATGCATGTAGCCCTACGTTGTATTTTTACTGGGTAGCTAAAACTTTGCATGACCGTGGATAATATCTGCCGACATATTATTCACACCATGTTATAACATTCCAGCTGCTCTTCTTCACGAGATATTGGCTAACGTCTAGTTTGAAAGATGGCTGAGGGGTAAAAAATACGGGATTGATGATGTGACTAATTCTATTCAATATCCCTTGCTAAAAAATCTGCATTCTTATTTCTCAGGAGAAAAAAATCGATTATATCCCTTGTTAAAAAATCTGCATTCTTATTTTTCAGGAGAAAAAAATCGATTATAGATTGCACAAAACAGGAAAATTTCTGCCTCCACTTGCTATTTCTGAAGAGGATCAATGGGACTTTGCATTTAAATATGATTGGGTGTATAAGGTGAGTGCGGTCTGCACCCAACAGCACTCGTCTCATTTGAATTATCAAAATCCATGTATACAGTATCGCATTTATTCTCGCCCCCACGGGAAGTTTGATTTTCACCTTCTATATAAAAATGAATTTAATCTCAAAACCCCATGTTCGTCCATGCGTATTGATTTTTATAATTCGTCCATTGTCATGTTGTGTAACGATATTATACGAATTCATGATATCGTAGATGGCACACTTCTGGCAAACCTGTCTATTCCAGCATCTGATATCTGCAATCGGGATCGGACACCGGATCCATATTTTTTGATAATCGAAGAACGATTTCTTTATTACTGCAAGAAACCGGGTCGTTTTGAGGGCACACTTTACGATGTGGAGAGATCCAATAAATGGGACGTCGTTGTCCTTAAGAATGGAGTTCGCGTCCATTTAAAAAATTCCGTGAGAATTTTTTGCGAGCGAGGAGTGTATTACTTTGTTTTCAACTCTCCGCATCTTTTTCTCTATGCTCATGAAGAGAAATACGTGTATGAAGCAGTGAAATACCGAGTCAAATGGAAAAATCAGATTGACAAACGATGCATTATGTTAACTACAAGACATGATAGCTTTAACGACAGGATTTTCGCAATTTGGAAACCCTTCCTCTCCGGTATTGCTATGCAGAGGATTCCTGACCCGAAGGAAGGCCTCGTCAAAAACGGGTCTGGAAAGTTCACGTTTCAAGACATACAAGCCTTTTTTCATCCACAAGTCCCGAATTTGAATGTAGATAAGTTCGACTTCAGTCACCAAGACGGATATTTCATGATTTTTATAACGTCGCCAGGAAATGCACGTGAGCAGACGGTTCATATGTATAGAGCAGATCCCCGCCAGTGATTTATTCAGTCCTGATCGGAAAATCTATAATAAATTGAGAAAGTTACGGACAGTCAGAGTGGTTCCGTTGAAACATTACCTAAGAGATAGCAAGTAGGATCCCAGCACTAATCTAATACTACATACAGTAAGTAAGTAAGAATATGCCCAGAATAAAACCAATCCTAAGGTAGTCAGTTGTTCGTACTCCCTACGTCGCCACTGGCAGGGACGTCGGAGCGTTTTGCCCATGGATGTCATCTGAGNTCATTTGGGGGGCTGAAATTTGAAATGCAACTGATGACGGAGCCTCACGCGCCTCGGCGCGAAGCCCCCAGAAAAATTTCACGATGAAACACCCTTAGATGCAATTTCCTGGCATCTGACAGCCGATTATACCATCAACAAAACCATATTTTTTGGACGACCAATTACAATTTGTACATATTACTTTCAGTCTCCTCGCGATACCATTAGGGCCTACGCTTAGGGGGGACGAGATGTCATATTTTCTTGGTATTACTTTCAGTCTCCTCGCGATACCATTAGGGCCTACGCTTAGGGGGGACGAGATGTCATATTTTCTTGGTGGAAAATTATAGTCGGCGCCCGTATGGTAGGGTTCCGCAACAACCGCTTCTCTCATGTCTCTACCTTGGGCCTTGGCATTTTCAACTACCCCTCCGTCCGTCGACTGGACCTCATATGTCTGGATGCCAGGTCATCGTCGGTCGGCGGTTCTTCATTAGATTCACGTTCAGATCCACGCCGGGCGACCTAATGAAATCGAATGGATCTGAAAAGTCGCTTTCACTTTCACTTTCCATCGTGCAGTGATACAGGAGTCCCGCAGTACGTTGGTACAGTGTAAGTGGTTAAGCCGATACCACGCTGACCGATACCCTTATACTCATCAGGGAACAAGCCCGACCAAGATATGTACGGGGAGGGGAGTGGATAACGATTGACCGGAGATAATAGAAAATGCATTTACTTTGCACGAAAAACCTCAAACCTGAATGTTAAAAAAAAAACAAAATTTCAGCAAAAAAGTG